>JANTPZ010010669.1:0-11593 GCA_025593235.1 Vachellia pachyceras | reverse complement strand
CAAGTAATTAAATTATCTATATAAAAAAATTTGTTAAAGAAAATGAATAAAAAATATATTTTATTTTTCAAAAGTGCCCTTATCTACGGAGAGAATGAATTAGTGAGAAAATTAAAGGAAAAGGAAGTGCGTGAAAGATAATTAGCGTAATGATGTGTGTGCATAACATGTAATTAATTAATTGGAATAAAAAAGAACGAAAAATTGGTTAAAATTTCATAAAAGATCATATCACCCAAAAAATTTATGGACTTCTATTATGTTGTGATTTATGTGTGTCACATGCCACGAATTTTATATTTTTTACTATACAAAAATTATTGCTTTATAATATTTCTATTTGCGTATAAAAAAAGGAATATTTCTGTTTTTTATAGTACCTCTTGTATTTAGTTTTTATTATTTAAGATTTTGCTATAAATTCTTATAATTATTAAAAAAATAATTTAATTTATGCTTGCATGTTAAAACCTTTGCTGATATATAATTCAAGTGCTTCTCATCGAACTACAAGCATTGCTAGTACATTTCACGAAGTGACTGTTAAGCATATATACTAATCTCTAAATTGTAAATATTATGATTTATTATAATTTTTTTATAAATTAATCACGACAATTGATGCCAACAAAAATAATGATTATTGATCATGATAATATCAATTATACAGATATATATTTGATCATAATAGGCCAGTCCTCTAACTTAAGGTCCCTACATGCATTATTGTTATCTTAAAATCTCAACAACTTTTCAAACACTTACAAGATTCATGTGCTCTTGCAGTGCTTATAATTTAATTTCAAAATATAAATTTGCTGGAAAAATATATAAATTCATTTCTTCAATCTTTTTACTAATGCACTATTTATGTCCCATTCGCTAGAGTCTATCCCATCAATTTAGTGGTATAATCTCCTTTGTTTTTTTATATATAATTGATTAATTAATAAAATAACAGTAAATATAAAACTCATATTTTGTGGAAAAAATAGTAAGAAAAAGTACATTTGATGACAAGTTTTTCAAAGATGACAATTTTATTTTTGATGAGCTCATGTATCCTTTTGATAAAAATATTTTTATTCAAGATACTGTTAATACAAAATGTAGACATATCTTTTACTAGAAATTTAAACTTTAATTTATCATGTTATGAAATATTGGTTTTGTTTATTAGACACAACCCATATTAGTAAAACTAGCAAATTGTTTGAATGAAATAAAATACAATCAAAACGGCCACATACCTTTACACAAAATTTAGCATGAGCAACACTATTTACGTTACAGATAAGGTGTAAATTTACCTCAGAAATTTTCACTTTGAAACGTTGGTGTCTAGAATTTTTTCACGGGGCAATGTAATCCCAAAAGTTACTAAAACACTGTGATGTTAAATTTGACCATTTGTTTGGCTTGTATTGCACACTCAGCACTACCACATCATCGTCCAAAGCCACATCATAATCCAAATCACTTCCTCCCTCTCTTCCTAGCAGTAAGCTCTACTGTTGTGTCTTCTTCTTCTTCTTCTTCTTCTTCAAAGGCAGCCTCACGGGTAGGAGTGCAAGCAGGCTGACTGGCCTGCATTTGGCATATACAGGCTATTTGAGCAAATTTTTGAAAAGTAAGGAATCTGGGTCACTAATAATAGGAAAATAAATAAAAAAAGCCAATAAATATAGCGTATGACAAATGGAAAGAAGTTTTATAATTGAACTCATGAGAATACAATGAGAACTAGGAGATATATTTAGGGTGTAAGTTAGAATAGTTCTAGACAGTCACAAGTGTCTTGAATGTGAAATATAACTTAGATAAGCAGGTAATCTCCCTCCCAAGGTCATGCGTATACCCATTCCCAAAATGTAGGGAATATTTTTTTTTTGTACACAAATTTTAAGAAAAGGGTTGAACTTACCCACGATCCAAGGGTAAGACACATAACTCATGGAACCACAATAAAATGACACTCCCTAGGATCGATCAATAAGGTATAATTGGTAGATCAATGGATCTAACTACCTTCCCCAAGATTCCAAGGATGTGGGTGATTGGACCACTTCAGCAGGAGGCCACCACGTATCCCCTCCAACTTCTTTTTGTTAAGCCTCCTCTAGATCCCCTTTGAGTCCGAGGAAATGGGCCCTAGATTTTTCTAGTCTAAAGTCAAAGTTTTGGGCATTCACAGGCCAAGCCTGTTGATGTTCAAGCACAGGCACCGGCCTTTTATAAGACTTGTTTCACTTTTTTTTTTGATACAGAAGACTTGTTTCACTTAACAAGCCAAGCTCATGCTTATTGAGAGACGTTTTATGCATGTTAGAAGGTTGGGCCTGTTTTTGTTTATTAACAATATTATGAAAAAATAATAGAAGGAGATGTTGAACTCAAGACCTATAGCTTTTAGATGGAGAAACAGCCAATGAGAGGTGGCACAGATGATAATGAACGGGCTCAACTCCCACAAAGAGGTGATTTCGATTCCCTCTGTCATTGTGAGAGCTCTTTTGGTAGGCGATCTCGTAAGTCCCTTGTAAGTGCTCAAAGAGCCATGGGGCCATACCCTGACCTTAGTGGGGGATCGGTGTCGAACCCACCTAAACTTATGTGTATAAAAAAAGATAGAGAAACATTACCCCTACACAAATGCATTTATGTTATTTGTCATGCATTGTCACAAATGAAACTCACTAATCTCTCTTTTTCTTATTTGTACTAATTTTAAGGAATTTGATCCTTTAGTCTTGTAAAAACTAATAATTCATTTCAAGTATCAAAGAGCATAAGTTTATATATATACATATATCCCTTTTTTATTCATTATACCTATTTTCACCTTATTCTATCTATATTTAGTATTATCTAGGCTACTCTTTACTTGAACCTAACTTAAATTAGATGATAGATCTACTAGCTACTTTTCCACCCTTTTAAAAGTCAGTTTATGACTCTAAGATCCCTTGGAAGGTTGTTTTTTTTTACTTGTTTGTAATATAGAACAGACCCTTTACCTGTTACTTTCCCTTCTATAAAAAAACATGGAATTTCCTTTAAAAATAGTTGAACGTTATTGAGTTATCTTCACTACATATATAGCTAATTAAAAAGGTTTAAGAACAAGAAGACAGATATTTGGGCGGTGGAAGAATGCTCGTTTGTGAAATTCATCCATCTCAGCACAATGAGCACAGTATCCCAAGATGATAACCCTAGTTGATTTTGAAGAATTGTTGTAATAATTTACATTTCTTGTTGTGTATTTAGTTGTATCTTGTTGATTAATTAGATTATAATATATTTTATAATGTATTTTGGATAATTTTAATTGATTTTTGTGATTTAAGGCTCAGCCTGCGCTTACCTTTATTCTTATTATGTAACTTCACTGACCTACGAGGTAAGACTCGTGTCTGTATGATTATTTTTTGCCTATATAAGGTCAAACCTATTTAACGGTTTAAGCATGTCTTCTTATGAAAGCATGTAGCATGTTTATAAAAGTTAATAAGAAAAAGGGCTTTTTTAAAGGCTTTAAGCCAAGTTAAGCATGTCTTCCTATCAGTAAATTTTGTTGGAAATTACGTCGTAAGGGCCAATCATTGTACCTCAAATATTATTTATTTTAATATATTTTCTCTATTTAATTATCTAGCTTTTACGTGTTTATTATGATAATTGCATCCATTGGCAAATTATAAATATTGTCCTAAATGTCCCTGATCAGTTATCTATGTGGGAGTAGAGATAAAGTAAGACCAGTATAACTTTGATAAAGTATAGAGATATGAGTCAAAGTCATAAGTACTTGTAAGAGTACAAGGTGCTAGACTGACCCGCTATGAAAAAACTGCATGGATTAAGTCATTAACTTATCCCATATGTAATCACATCACCACGCCCTTTGACATGAGATCATCATGTATTCCTACATGAGAGTCGCTAAGTTTTGACTCAGTCAAAAGTCATATTTGACCAGGTGATGATAAAGCCTATGATCGGGTTTAAGGATATTTCATGTAGAGGAATGTGAATGATCAAAATGGGATTTATTCCTCGCATTAGATGAGAGAATTACTGGGTTCATCGATGAGTCAGTCTATATATGGTCATATTGTAACGAAAAATGAGTTTTCATTTTTAAGATCAGACTACTCAAGGATTGAGAATACTGACTAAAAACCTTTGATTTAAAAGGTCAAACTGAAATTTGGAGATAGACAAGACAATTGCCAAAATTTCTTTTTTGATCGTTGAATAATTTTGTTGGGTCGAATTCCAGTGTTTTGAAGTAAATGAAATAATTTATTCTTTATTGTCAATTTTTTGTTTGAGTATACCTCCATAACCAATACCAAAGGCATCAGTTTCAACAATTTTAAAAGCAGTTGGATTGAGAAGGCTAAGGCATGGGAGTTCTTTAACCTGCTGTTTGATTTGTTTAATAATACTAGTATGGGTGTCAGTCCAAGGAGGATGCTATTCTTCAACCACTAATGAAGAGGTTTGACAAAGTTACTGAGTTGGGGTATGAAATCATCAACGTAATTTAAACATTTCAAAAACCTTTGGAGTTGATTTTTATCGATAATATGAATAAATTAAATAACTAACATTGATATTCAGATTTAATTTATAAGGTAAATTAAATTCGTTGACTCATTATTTGAATTAATTATATGGATATGATTTGATCAAATCAGATTAATTCAAATTAAAATTGCAAAATTCGAATTTCATGTTTAGAATTTGAAATTTCGAATTTCAAAATCAATATAGATTAATGTTGAATATCTTTTGAATTTCGAATTTTAAGATTAAAAAAGATTAATCTTGGATATCCTTTGAAATTCAAATTTCAAGATTAATAAAGATTAATTTTGAATATCTTTATATCTTTATCAAATTCAGATTTTCAAGATTAATAAATTATTAATATTGAATTATAATGCACTCTATGAGTTTTATAAATATGAGGACTCATGAGCAATAGAGTAGAAGCAATTTTCGAATTTGATTGAGTGAGCCATTGAAACCCAAGAGAGAGAGTGAAATCAAGAGCGCTAGCATGCTGCCATTGTTGGGGACTATTCGTGTGAATATCGATAGAGGAAGGTAATCAAATAAGGTTAGCTCCTAGAGATCGGATTTACAAGAACTACTAAAAGATTATTGCTTGTTGCCAATTCAAGAACTACAAAATTAAGGTACTATCCTAACTACTCTGTCTTAACGCCTTTGGTAGATCTAGAAGAGGGACTAAAAAAATTTTGAAATTTGTTTCTTCCGCTGCGTTTGTGTGTTCTAATCCCAACACATTTAAATAACATATACCTCATTCGAATGAAAACAAACGTCCATTAAAGATCCGTTGTTTCAAGTGAAAAATACTACATTTTATAAACTTTCAGGATGAATCTGGTCTCATGAAAACTTTCAGATACTCAGTGCTCCAACATTTATACTTCCGTGGTAAAAATGATACTTTATCCTTTTTTTTATACCTTCAGAACTATAATAGTGCTCTGTTTGAAAATTTTCATAGTAAAAATTGATGTTAAACCTTTATAAAATTACATAATTGCCTCAATTCACTTTTTTATACCTTCAGAACAATAGTGCTTTGTAAAAATCTTGCCTAACTCTAGTCGTTAGAGCGCAGGCGCTGAAGACAGGCCATTAGGGTTCCAGGGCCGATAACCAGTCACCTAAGTTCTGGCGGGCAATTTTTTTTTTAAATTTAAGAAACAAAAGCAATCAATGATGAAACTAGAGTGTTATTGGGAAAAATATTTAACAATTTCTGGTTTTCAACTTTAACTTGATTAGTTTCAACTTTTGTACCGTAGATGCTCACTCATGCTTGGGAAATAAAAAAGTGAAATTTATTGGGAGATCTCAAATAAGGAACTTATTTAATGAATGGTTCCAATTTTAAAAATATTTACTAAAAGGTCCTATTGACAACATGAGGTCCTATACATTGACAACATCATGCACTGTATTGACAACACCTCATGTTGTCAATGGGACCTTTTGATAAATATTTTTAAAATTGAGACAATTCATTAAGTAAGTTTCTTATTTGGGACCTCTCAATAAATTTCTCAATAAAAAAAAATAAAGAACTTTTCCGCTCTTGGCAAAAATATGAATTCACCTTTCACTACCCATTCCCAAAATTATCTTCACAAATTCTAATTCTAGTCTAATTAATGTTCACTGCAATTTAGAAATTTCAGAAAATCAAATATAGCACTCTTATACTATTGGTAAAATACAGACAACCCTTTAAATGATCATTTTCAACTTTAATTTCATAAATTCCATCTTTATAACAGTGAATGCCTGCTTCAGTTTATGACATTTAAAAAAAGCAAATTAAAAAAAACTTTTACACCCTTATAGCCCGTTTGGTTTAGTCAATGAGCAGGAATTGAATGGAATGGAAGGGAAAAATTTTTAGGGTATACTGTTTGGTTGGCACTTGAATGAAAAATAGGTTGATAGAAATTTTTTTGTTTAATTGGGTTAAAATTGTAGGAAAAAGAGTAGGAAAATTGTATCAAATAACTATACTGCCCTTAATGATAAATGTAAAATATTTTTTATAAATATATGCATTTATTAACAAAAATTCAACTTATTTATATTTATTCTTTAATATTTAATTATATAATATATAATTATATTATATTTATTAATTATATATTTATATATGTATTTAATATATATTTTATTTTGGCAAAAAAATTTAATATATATTTTATTAATTACATATATTTATATATGTATTAATATATATGGTGAATATGTGATCTTCAGACCACATCTTCATCTCATTCGAATGTGTGAAGATGTGGTTTGAAGATGAAGACCACATCTTCACCTCATTCGAATGGGGTGAAGATGAAGAAGAGACAGAGGCGTGAGGAAGATACTGGCGACGAAGAAGACAGCCTGGGAGCGAGAGCAAGGGCACGCAAGAGGGCAACTCTGTCTTTTGCTCTTCCATCGGCT
The DNA here is from genome assembly GCA_025593235.1 of Vachellia pachyceras. Taxonomy (NCBI): domain Eukaryota; kingdom Viridiplantae; phylum Streptophyta; class Magnoliopsida; order Fabales; family Fabaceae; genus Vachellia; species Vachellia pachyceras. Next base: position 4,570 of record JANTPZ010010669.1, on the reverse strand, counting down.
GATTGAATTCAAATGTGATGAAGATGAAGAGTAAAGAACGGGCAGGATGACAAGCTAAATATATCGGTGGTGTCGACGACGGAAAAGACGATGGGGAGTGAGAGAGAGGCCGCGCAGGAGGGCAACCCCGTCTATTAGCTCTGATGGAATTTGGCTTCCCACCCTTTTTGGTGGGAAGAGAGGTTACCACGTTCGAATGAAAATGGCTTCTAGTATGAAACCATTTTCTGTTGCATTCGTTCAACCAAACGGCCGCTGCTGATGGAAAATCTCAATTTTCCTTTTCTATATACCCATTTTCAGCCAACCAAAAGGGCTGTTAGTGAACTATGGACTTCCCGGCCACTCCTTTACTTTCCTTTCCTCTATTTGTTCTTTTTCTTTTTAGCTTTTTCTTTTTTTTTTTTACTTTTTTGCCAAAACCATTTTCTTATCGTTTTTCCCTGCCAAACGCGCCTCAGGCCTTAGCTTCCACTAAGAATTTAAAATTCTATGCTCCCATTTCAAAAAGTTGGATATTTCTTTTGAGTGTGACGGGTCTTTTTCCCTCCTTGTTCTTCAATTTTCAGGATCGAACTTCTCCGAGATTGATTAGCTTTCCCCAAGATGTCATTTGAATGGGCAGATTTACCTCGTGAATGCTGGGAATTGATCCTACGATCGCTCAACCACCGCCGTGATTACGACTCCGTTTCTTTGGTTTGCAAAGGATTCTACTCCATCACCAGGCGCCTTCACTCCTCCCTCACTATCTACGACTCTTCTATTCCCTTCCTTCCTCGCTTTTTCGTCAGATTCCCCGCTCTCAAGCTCATCGATCTCAGTAATTTCACTCGAGATCTCAATTCCGTGCTTGCCCAGATTTCAAAATCTCGATGGGCCCTCCATTCCCTCAACATCTCCAATCGGAAATCTCTTCCCGTCGATGGACTGCAAAAATTGGGTTCGAAGATGAGAAATGATCTGAGGGTTTTGATTTGTTCCGGTATTGGAGACCTTCAGGATAGCGATCTAGTCGTCATAGGTGATTCCTTCCCGCTTCTTGAAGAGCTCGACATTGGTTTTCCCGAATTTGATCCCAAATTTACCGTATCTGATTCTGGGTTCATGGCGTTGACGACGAGGCTGAAGAACCTCCGCAGGATCAGAATTGGTAATTGTCTCATCACTGATGTCTCTCTTCATTCTCTGTTCGCGAACTGTGAGTTTCTGAGAGAGGTCGCACTTGAAGATTGCAGCTTCATATCTCAAGTGGGCATTGCTTCTGCCATTCTCAGGAGACCGTATCTGATTTCCATCTCCCTCAGTAATGTCAAGGATATGCGTGCACCCATTATTCCAAATTTTGTTGATTCACTGAGGATTTTGAAAAGTCTAACCGTTTTTGAATTTTTATGTGTCTCTGTATCGGATGAGTTGCTCTGTTCAATGGCAGATGCGGATCTTCCATTGAGTAAGTTTATCCTCAGGAAATGTTCCGACTATACATTTGCTGGAATATCTTGCTTGTTGGCAAAGTGTCAATCGGTTCGATACTTGGATCTTCAGAATGCCAAACTCACAGATCAAGATATGAGGGAGTTATCTTTGTTTCTTCGTAATGTGACCTTCATAAACCTAAGTTTTTCTTCGAAGCTGACCAATACAACATTTATAACTCTCACAAGAAACTGTCCTTTGCTTAGTGAGATCAGAATGGAGAGGACGGCTCTTGGGACAGAAGGCCTACAAGAAGATTGTTTGGGTGATTTTGTCGTTCACTCTCAAGTGAAGACTCTCTATTTGGGTGGTAACTTTAACTTGAAGGACGAAGATGTCAAAAGGTTTGTTTCCATGTGTCCCAATTTAGAGCTTCTTGACATAAACTCTTGTTGGAATATCACAAAAGGTGTATCTGAAGCTTTAAGGAACTGCCATGAGATTACACATCTGAGCATGGCTGACTGTGCAGCAGTGACTGGATTCGAAATAGGGTTTGAATTGCCCAAACTGGAGGTGATGAACTTGTCGCAAACAAGGATTGATGATGAAGCCCTTTTAATAGTCTCAAATACTTGTTGTGGGCTAACACATTTGGAGTTGCGGAATTGCTTTAATGTGACGTCAAATGGAGTAAGGTATGTGGTGGGAAAATGCAGTAGACTGAGAGAGATAGATTTGAAGCACTGTAATAAAGTGTGTGCTGATATTATTCCATGGATGGTATGTTCAAGATCTTCATTGAGAAAAATAATGACTCCCCCCAGTTTTCGTGCCAGTGAGAGCCAGACAAAACTCTTTTTGCGGCATGGATGCCTTGTATGTTAGTACTGGACTGCAAGTAATCAAGAGACTCTGGAGGGGTTCTCTTGTATGCAAAATATGTTTTCTTCATTTATATGACAAACAAATCAGTAAATTTCAACTGCAAGCTGTACCAATGGCAACGTCACCCACTATATTTAGAGGAGGTCTGAAGCTCGGATGACTATTGACATGCTTCCGTGTGTTCATTTAAATTGTATAAACAAAAAAAGATCAATAAATTAGTATTTTGCTTGTATTAATATATATTTATGCTTTGTAATGAAGTTGTATTAACCAGAGGAAAACTGTTTCTGTTTATTGCGTTAATCAAGTTGAAGAGCAAAGGGACACCTAAGCCTCTCTCATGATAAACTAAGACAAATGGCACCTCAACATTTCTTCACGATTGTTATAAATAGAGAATCAAGTGATGCATCACGGAAGAAATCTTGTTCCTTTTGGTCATTTTGTCACTCATTTGTTTGATATTTAATATGCTTCACTGATATTGTTCCTTCTCAATCGTCCGAAGTTGACTGCATAGATCTGTTGAAAGATCGCATAACTCTTCCTTAGTAGCAATATAGTCAAGAGACATACCAGGATAGGATGTGCTTGTTTGTGGTTTCTACTCCAAAACCTTCCCTAGGGTTTCTTGAAAAAATTTTACCATTAAAAAAAATTATACTGCAATTGACAACGATGTACTCAAAATTTGACAACTTAATATTCACTCCGGTCAGTCAATATAAAAATCAGTTGATTTTTATTGAAAAGATTAAATAAAGTAAATACATTACTTCAAAGTATTTATATTTATCATTTTTCTCTAAAATAATTTGTTTAACTTATAAAATGACGTATAATCCAATAATACACATAAATATTGTTAACTAATATATTTAACTTTATTAATATCTTCAATAAAAATCAATTAACTTGTAACAACAAAAAATAGTATATGGTTATCAATATTGTATTTAATCGTATAATTCCGAGTTGCCATTAAAAATTAACATGTAACAATTCTTTGATTGACAAGTACAAGTTTGATTTTTGACAAGTCAATCTCTGATTGTAATATGTCACATTTACTCACTCTACCCAAATCAAGAGTCTTTCAAACATTTGACCTCGAAACGTATTTTCAATTCAATACAGCAGGCCTGCAGAAGAATTTTTGGGTCCAAAATGCTACTATCTTATCTTGCTTCAGGGGATCATCAGTGACATTCTCTCGTTTAACATTCTGGGCTTCTGGCTTACCTCAGGACAAATTTTCCAGTCTTTTTTCTTCACTTCATTCCAGCCTTGCCGTACTGTAATGTGCTGGGAAATAATCCACAGGCTTTTGCACATTGTTAACTAACTGTTCCAGTTTAACCCGCCAGATGTGCTTCTAATGGCAGTAGTGGAGACTTCTCAGTTCAGAATATGTTAACATGCATTTCCTCCCCAACAACACCAAATATCTCGTCCACCCTATGGACACAACGATTCATTTAGATTTCAAACGTACTTACATCGATGAGTATATTTTATATACATTCATTCATGCTATGCATTTTCTGCGTTCGTACCTGTTAGTGTCTATGTTCACTTCTGCAAGCCATATCGTCAAATAAACCTGCAAGAACTCCAATAATCTCATCAAAGAAATAAAGAGTATATATTAGTTTTAAACTTTAATGTAGATGCTTGCTACGCCTCACATTGTCATTATTTTTTCATATTGAGTAAGATGACAAGGATGAAAAATGAAATGGCTGTTTTGTTCAGAGCACAAAATATGGAACGGCTTCTTTCCCACTTCCACATTTTCTTGAGCCAATATAGCTAGGGAGAAGAATTATGGCATACCACAAATCATGTCTTACCAACAATATTACTAGCGAGACTTTACATTAGCTTTTGGAGAATAGATTTGCAAAAAATTTGATTGAAAGAATAGATTTTCAAAAAGCTAATCAGGGTAGCTTCTCCCAGACCATGATTTTGCTGCCCTCTCCAATCATGGTTCTGTCTCATGCTCTCATTAATCTATATTCGGTTTTTAGCCAGTGTTTGGATAGTTTGCATGAAAACTAAAATTTTGATGTAAAAAGTGCTTTTCTAGGAGGATGACAAAAAAAAAAGGGAAAATGAGTTTCAGGTCCCAAGCAAGGGACTTAACCATCAAATGGTCTCAAAGATTCAAAAAACTATTAAAAGGTCCCAAGAGTAGCTGCTGAGGTTGTTAACGAAGGCTGCTGAGGTTGTTAATGACAACCTCAACAGCTTCTCT
>JANTPZ010010650.1:0-10907 GCA_025593235.1 Vachellia pachyceras | reverse complement strand
ATTATAGGTGGTATCAAAGCAGTTGTGAAACATAATAATTGAGATAAGCTCCCAAAAGAGATATTAAGCTTATGAAGTGGTTGTCATCGCTAACAAATCTCGCTAATATTTTCATTTCCTCTCCAGTTCTATTACTACCTGTTCTTCAAATTCCACCAATCTCTAGTTTAGGTACTGGTTTAATTAGAAAATCTCTAATTCAAAATAATACTGCTTGAAAGTCTGAGGACACTTGCTGAGAAAAACAACAATGGCAAGAGTTCAGTAAAGGTTTTATTGCCATTGTGACACTAGCCTATTTTATTTTCTCTATATTTTCTCTTGTACATCCAAACATAAAGAGTGATAACACTATTCCTCCAATTTTCTCTTCTCTTCATTTTTGCCTCCTTCCATTTTCTTTCCTTCTAATTGTCCTCCCCATACAAATGGAACATCTTTGTACCAGCCTTCACTAGATTTCTATTTGATCCAAAGTGGCATAATATTTGAGCAACCACAGAAAAATATTGGCCAAAAGAAAACTTTTGACATTGCTTGAGTTTTAGATCGATATGACTATTTGGAGTTTGGATGACACTCAGCTTCTGTGATCAGAATTGGACTTCTTGCTAAACAAAGACACGGTTGTTAGCCATCAATTATTGTCTCTCATCAAACTATTTATCAGCCCATAAGTTAGTTCCCAACTTGAACAATCATATGATAATATCTCAGGAAAACAGATATGTTACATGGAAACTAGAATGAAATATAAATAAAAATATTAACGAAGATAACAAGAATAATGGGACATATTAGAGTAGGTCAAAAAATTGGAATTAATAATTCATGTAGAAAGAAAGCCAGCGGATCTATCTGGACTCATTCAAATACTTGAATGAAGAGTAGAATTTGCAATTCAATCAGAAAGACAGAAACACACCAGCCAGATGAGTTTTCCTATGGAAACAACCTAAAAGGCTACCTCACAATGACAAACTAACAAAAATCAAAATGAGATGCATGGCTAAATATATTCTCATTTCTCAGTATTAAGTCAGGGTGATAAATAAAATCCAACAATAAATCATACTTGATTAATAGCAGCATCAAAGTAACCCAATATGATGTTCTTAGGAGGTGTTTGGGTTAACTTTTGGAGAGTGATTTTACAAAATCAGAGATAAATATGTGAGGAGTTTTGTCTTGGCTTGCATGAAAGTGATTCTAGAAGTACTTTTAGAAGGTTTACCAACACCCCCTTATACCATAACAAGGAAGGAAAACAGTAACATGTAATTTTAAACCAGTTAATGAAACCATGCTATGCTCATACACTCGATACTAATAAGACCATGATATCTATAAGACCAATCCATAAGAATGTCAGATTTCCAATTTCACGCTTCCTATCAAAATCACCAAAGGGCAACATAATAATTCACTTCTCATAATTTTTTAGAATAAGAAAACATAAATTTGACAAATCACATATTTAAGTTGGATTTACTAGAATCAAAATAAATTGTTCAATGTAGAATGCAAAGACAAGGAGGAATAAGGCTTAGGCAAAAGAGACAGATAGTTGCACATCAATTGAGATATCTGAACAAATCAACTAGGTTGTCATAGTAAAGATTCCCAAACCGTGACAGGATAAGAACAACGTCAACATACACTATCACTAGTAGCCCATATTAACGGCTGGTTTTATCAAAGCCATACTGGATGCAAATTGAAGACTCAGACAACAGGCTAATCTAATAGAGAAAGTTAGAAAGTATGGTTGATGCACCTTCTTTTTTAGTGCTCGAATTCTTTTATCTATGTCTTGAACACCCACTGGATCTGAACCCTCTGCAGTCTCTAATGCAGGAGTAACAATGGAAGATTCTCTAGAAACAGCTAATTCATTCAGCTGAGAGGTTAATGATGTGACAGGCTCTGATATGTGACCTGAATTGTTGACAGGTAGTTCATCTTGGTTACTACTGTCTTCATCTCCAGTTTGGTCAGAGTTCTTTTCCTTTTCAAGAGCAGCCTGCAAGGGAAAATTAAAGGAAAGATAACGGTTGGTTAGACATTATGCAACTTTCACTACTTGTTCCTCTAAAAGCAAATTTTATAACAATTAAAACTTGCTCTGGTCAGTCGTGCCCAAGTGCCAACAGGATAGTTGCTTGACTTATATCTCCAAGGAACTTTATGAACATTTACAGGCTAATTTTCTGTTACGTGGCAATAACAATGAGTAGGTTACCCTGTAAGTGGACCCTTAGAGTTATAATGAAATAGTTATGATTGTAACAGAACATATATGATATAAAGACCCATACATGTACTGTTAGAGTTACAACGGAATAGTTATGATTGTAACAGAATATATATGATATAAAGACCCATAAGTGTGCTCTGGAAAAGTGTGGAATATAGAATTCGTTTTCAGTTCTCTCTCTCTCTCTTTCCTTTTTCAAGCAACTCTGTACCACTTTCTGTAACATTTTTCCCAGCAAATAGCATCTCTTGTGTGAAGAAACCTAGATGTTCTTGTATGATACAATTAGAGGTTTGTATGTGTGAATAAAGACAAGAACACTTTTCATTTTTGCTTCATTCCTGCTTATATTATCCCACATTTATACAAGAGTTCATAAAATCCTATATGTTCCTGAACCAAAAAGCTTTCATGGACTCAGTAACAACTTGTCAGCACTTAGTGGCAGAAGTCATGGACGATTATCACTCCTTCCAAGATATTATCTTATCACGGACGAGTAAGAAGTATTCACCCCAGGTCATTCTTTTGATTACTATGAATATACAGAAGGTTTAAAAATGCAGCTAAAATGATTTTCCTAAAGTAGGCTATATAAGAAATAGTGAAAGAAGGCCGACAAAAAGTAATGAGTAACATATTAAGAAAAGCAATCATTTTAATACTATACTCCTTCATTACCTACACTCAATTCATGATGAAACATTAGGTTGACAACTAAAACCCTGATTGCCAGGAATTTCAACTCGATGGGAATGAAGGTTCAAAATACTTGTCCTGTGAAGCCAATTGAATAAGGAATTATGACAGAGATAGGCAGCGTTAAGTACATAACACACCTGAAGCCGCTTTTCCTTCTTTCTCTCATTCCTCTTAACTGATTTAGACTTGGGTTTTGCGTCTAATGAAGGATCATAACCGGGAGGTCCAGCTTGTGAAGCCAGCTCCTTTTTCAACTGCATGAACCAAATTAAAGAATCAAAATGGGAAAATTAAAGAACAGAAGTAGCTCAAGAAAGCTGCCAGGAAGTCTAGCCCAAAAGGCTTGTATAATCCGTTAAGCTAGTTCTGTAAATTGTGTAAATTTGAATTCGGCGAGAGATAAGCCGTGTTATACTTCATGCTGGCTTAGAACATCATTAGCTTAACAAGTTCTCTTTTAATTTCTGCCTGCAGAATGCATACAATCCAATTAGTCAATACATATGATGCAACATTATTATGTTATGATATCCATCTTCTCCTAAAACAAGTCCACAAAAACCAAGGGAAGATGCTAACAACATTGTTTCAATACGCGTACTGGACAATACTCTCCATTGGTAAATCAACATTATACGGGAAGCCTAAAAATCCAAAGTTTTAAGGTTCGGAGGTAAATTTCGCAGCAGTCAAACAAAAGGGTGAAAGAAAAAGAAAGATTAAACCTTCACAGAGAATGTAACCATTAACCGTGTAACAAGGATTATGATACAGAAAATCGTACCAGGGCACCTTTAGATTGATAAATAGCGACTTCGTCTTGAGGAACATAGCCAGCTCTGATCCGAATAGGCTTGCGGAGGGTACCATCGGGTCGCCGGCTTGGCGCGAGAATTCTCTCTCCTTCTTTTAGGGTTTTGCTCAGTTCCGATAATTGCTTCAGTTCATCGTCACCTCCATTACTGGTAGCCATGGATGATAAGCTTCAGCTGAAGATAAACAGCTCTTAAGAGTTTCAATGTCGGATTCTTTTCTCTTGTTTCTATTGTCAAGGGCTTCTACTTTGCTAATCACATCTGGTCTCCACTCAAGAAATTTCCCAGGAAATCTTGAAATTTATTTAATTAACTAAATCATGTTTGGATTAGGAAAATTACATCTAGCATAATAAAATTAAATAAAATCAGAATTTTATTTAATTTATAAGAGAAAATTTCAGATAAAATCCCGAATTAAAAAATTAATTGTATAATAAAATCTTTTATATATATTTATACAATTAAATTTTTACGATATGCCGTTAAATTTTCAGGTGATGTATAACTAGCATTCCACATGTAAAACTGAAAACATTTTATTATCTAATTAATTCCCGTGGATTTTCCAATTCTCCCAATTTATAAATACACCATGGCAAAAAAATTGATTTTCATACTTTGAATTTTAAATTAATATTTTTTAATATTGAAAACGGACAGGTTTTTCCCCTCTCATGACAAGTTGGATTCAAAATGATTTTAAAACTAAATGAAATGAAAAAATTAATTTTGTCTAATTTCTTCTGCTCCCCCAGCTTGATTTACATGAGTTTTCGCCAAATTTACAGTTATGAAGATTAAAAAAAGCAAGATAAAAGATAAGTTAGGTATGTGTGATTGATGTGTCAACCCTCCCCTTCATGATAATTTTTTTAAACTGCACCCGTTTGGAAAAGTATTAGAAAAGTGCCTATACATAAATCGAAGTAAATACGTGAATGAGATTATTTCGATTTGATAAAAACATTGTTAAATGAACTTTTAGGAAGTGCATAAACATTATCAAACATACCCAACATTTCTTGCATCCAATAGTTACGTGTGATAGATATAACAAACATTTATGATATGCTCAAGCACTAAATATAATTACAATAAAAACAAAACTTTTATTTAAAGTTAGGTAAAATATACGTGTGGTCCTTTATGTTCACATTAAATTTTAGTATAATCCATTAAATATAAAAATGCATTTTTAACCATTTATTTGTAATGTCGTTAATTTTATTTAACTAAAACGGATGATTTTACTATTATATGCTGATAAAATATGGTTAAATTTTAAAATATAAAAATAAGTATATTAAATGGTTATTATTTATGTATATCTGAACATCATGTAATTGTTAATGTTGATTGAAGTATCATTTCTATTAAATAAAAGTAACAGTATTAATATTAAAGGGTTAAATAACATTTTTTTAAACTTAAATAATTAAATTAAAATTTGATGTAAACTTGAAGGACAAAATGTATACTTTAACCTTTAAGATTAGAATGAGAAATTGTTTTAAATGTTACTCCTATTACAAAAAAAGGAGAAAACTAATGTCAAACTCATTATATCAATTACGTCAAGTTCTTCAATTATATATATTTATGTGTCCTATTTTTATGTGAATTTAAAGTTAACTAATTATATTTTAAAATTAGGACAGGTAATTTGAAAATTTAACCTAATGAATATAAGAAAATTGAATTAAGTTTAATGTTAGAAAAAATGAACTCGATTTTTTTAAATAGTAGTGATATTTTCTCGTTAAAAAAACTAAAAATGGTAAGTGGGGAAATCCATCTTTCATTATCTTAACTTTCATTGTCCACTTGGCATACTCCCTTTATCCATTTGAGTCAAGCATCCTCATCCAATCCAATTCGTTACTAATCCATCAACGTGGTAGCTTAATGGGCCCTTCAGGTAGACGATGATAGAACTTTACAATTGAAAAGCTTAAAAAAAAATTTTGAGTAGAAGTGAAATAATAGGGAACCTGTTTGTTTCAGTATTTATAGAATTTAAACGCACATTCAACAGTGTTTTTTCGTAAAATAAGATAATCTCCTTTATATATTTACCTTACTTGTGTAAAAGTAATTCTTTACTGCATTCTCAAACGGACCTATGATCTATTTTATGTTTGGATTGTAAACAGTGGTGAAACCAGGATTCTGATCCGGGGGATGCAAATTATTTTTTAATCAGATAAATGAGACTTATTCTTAATATTTTTTGAGAAAAATTTGAGCAGAAATTTAGTGGGTCCAAAATTAGCTAATGAGGGGTGCAAAATAAATCACATAGTACTAATATATATTATTTTCTAGAAGTCAAGAGGTGCGATTGCATCCGCTCAAACCTACAAAAGTCCACCTATGATTGTAAATAATAGAAATAATTCTTTGTAAACATGAAAGTTTATTTGAATGAATGTTTGATAACTAACCGTTTGATAAAAAAATGTTTTAAAAATATACGAATATCATTACATAATAAATATATAGTATATATATATAAATTCGTAATAACATGAAAAAAAAACAGAAAAATTCTGACCACCTTCTCTGACTTGGTGTTCTCACGCCTCGGCCACGAGCAGATCATCTCTGCCTTCAGCTCTAACAAAGCCACTAAACCATCAACTTAGCTATAAACCTAATAAATCTTTAATGGCTTGAAGGTATCACTTGCACTTCTTAATGGAGATCTTGCAAGATCAAGTCCTAGAGTGGAGGGTTGGATCGGACACGCACTAGATTAATTGGGTTAATATTCAACCTGAGGTTTTCTCTTCAGATTGTACAAGATAACCCGATATCTAATCCAGTCTAATATTAGCCCAAGGTCAGACTATACTAGATTAAGTCTAACTGACTATCTGGACTAATCTAGAACCTCAATATAATTTGTTTTGTTTTCCCCTTTACAAGAGGCAAACTTGTAAGCTAATAATAAGAAAATAACGTAAAAAATTAAAATTATATTTATTATACCCTCTAGAATATTAAAATATAAGCATATATCGATGGTGTAGGGTTAAATTAAAAATAAATAAACAACTAAAAAATAATTCGAATTACAATTTTAAATCATGGGTTTGTTTGTGACAACGTTTGGAAAAGTCAAATGCACGTTCAACAGTGTTTTTCACAAAACAAGATAATCTCCTCCATATATTTACCTCAACTTACGTAAAATTACTTCTTTACTGCGTTTCTAAACAGGTCCCATATTACTTTTAGCATACAACAAGCAATTACAAAACTCAATTTTGCTTCATCTTTCACTTCTCTCACTCTCTCTGTAACATCACCTTTTCAAATTTGACATTTTTTATTAAAAAGAAAAAAAATAAATGCCATATTTCATAAGGTGCTATAACATGAAGAGAAGTGAGAGAGGAAGTAAAATTGTTCTTTCATAAAACTATTTACAGTTTATAAATCATTCTTAAGATGAATGATCCCAAGTACAGTACTTTGATAAACACCCTTGATTGAAAATCAATTAAATTATAGAGGCGTATGACGAGAGAGTAATTTTCAACATGTAAGATTTTGATAACTTTTTTTATCGGTGAAAAATCATTTGAAGTAGTTCAAAAGTGTTCAATGAGGAATTAATTACAATTTAGAAGGAACAATTCATTTCTTACGTGTTTGTTAATTTAACTAATTTTAATTGATAATGCCTCATCCCTAGAGGGGAAAAACAGTAATGTGTATTTTTCAATCCTCCCAAACTATTGTCATGGTGTTCTCTAATTAACATAAGCCTTGTTTGGTTAGCCCGTTTAGGCAACCAAAATCCATTTTTACGTTTACTGAGACAAAATTCCTCTCATATATTTATCTCGGAATCTGTATTTGCTCTTCAAATGGGCTATCCAAACAAGCCTATATATCCTCCGGCCAATAGGTGACATCATTGCTTTGCCCAAACCTAGCAATTGAACCTTACATATGTTCATCATCAGCAAAATTGGGCACTGGCTTTTAATTTAACCTCATTGGACTTGTTTGGCTAAGCAATTAGAAAAGCTAAAAACGTGTTCCACATTATTTTTCTTAAAACGAGATAATATCTTTCATATATTTATTTCGATTTACGTAAAAGTATTTTTCTACCACATTTTCAAACGGGGTCATTATATGATTAGATAACTCAAAGTTGATAATGCTCAAGGATGCTATGGAAGAAAGACCATCTATGAGATATACATTCTTATCAGACGCAGTGATAGTATTCAAAAATTCAATTATGTGGATTTGGATTTTGAGCGTAACGGAAAATATCGATAGCATAATTACTTTTATCTTAAGTCGTAATTACTTTTAAATATAAACCCCTTAATGTATACAGTCAGTATGATTCTTGAAGAAAATATTATAAATTTAAAAGATAAAATGGATTCGGATTTTATAATTAGAACTAAATTCAATTTTAACTAACTTTTATATTAATGACAATAAGTATTATCATAAATTGCATGTAAGAAATCATGAAAATTGTAATGAATAAAATTTTAAATAGGGATAATCTTAAATAAATTGGATTAATAACTTGACCTGTTAAAGGAGGGGGTATAAATTTTCCCCCTTCCCTGCACACTTTTATCATGGAATAACACAAACATTTAAAATAATTGATTGATTGGTATTGTTAACGAATATAAATGTAATCTTTTATGTTCTATCTATAAGTAATATTCTCTCTCATAGTTTTGATCCTATATATAAACAATAATTTTATTTGTTCTAAAAATTTAATGTACATTTTTCATTTTTACAATTAATTAATTGCACGTCTCTTTCGTACTTTTGCTCAACTCATTATCTCTCATTTTTTACCCATTCTATTTAACACTCCCCGATTTTATAAATAAGGATATATTTAAAAAAAGTATACTCTTGCATATTCATTGCTTTTAACTAATTCTGATTGCCAATTCATTTTATTTGATTTAAGTAGTCATTTCTTATAGAAATGATCAGGTGGAGTAATTTATATATTGAATTAATTAAAGATGGTATGTTCTTCAAGAAAGACAATATCTAAATCTATTCCTCTGGTTCTATTTACATAACATAAGAGATAATGTTTTATTCAATCCTATTTATAAATAACCTCATCAACTTCTTTATGTGAATGTACATTTTTATCTTTTATTTATTATATATTTATAAGTATTAAAAGGGATAAACTAGAAAAGTTGTTGAATTTTATGGTAGAGTTAATGATATTTAATATATATGAAACATGTTTAAAGTGACTTATAGATAAAATCAAAAGAATAATTAATAAATAATGAGTAATTAATAAAAATCTATATAATATAATATTTTTTACCAATTTAATATCAACAAGAAACCCATGATGGCTCCCGTTTTTTCCCTCTCTTTTTATCCTTACAATTATCTTTTATATTTTTAATATTATCTCCTGTCATTGATATAATAATTGGTTAATTTTTAATGGGTATTAAGAATGTTAAATACATTACTTTAAAACGTTTATATTTATTATTTTTAAACTAATTGGTCTTATTTATAAATTGATATATAATATAATAATACGTATAAATAAACATTTTTAAGTAATGTATAGCCTATTTACTGTCTATAAAGTTAATTTACTCTTATATTAAAAACTAGGTGTAGTATATAATTGAATAACTATTTTTTTTACTTTTTAGTATTTAAACTTTTACTTATTTTTACTCTAATTTTCAATGTTTTAATCACATTTTCTATTTAAAATATTTAATTAAATCGTTACTTGATCTTGAGTGTCGACCATTGTTTATCCTTATCCTACACTAAAAACGAAGGCATGTTCTTGATTCCCCATTGGAATTATGATGTGATCAATAATTTTTCAGTGCATCCCATTCTATTTACAAGAGAATATTTTTATGGATAACATGTTCATGAGAAACACTCATAAGCCTATTGAAATTTTTAATTTTCCTTTTTTGGTAAGCCTATTGAAATTTTTAATTTTCCTTTTTTTTAAGTTTAGGTATCCTTCTAATGAAAGCAACACTGCTCAGAGCACAATCGGGTACTAAATATCAAACATTTTTCAATGGAATTTAAACATCGATTCACATATTATAATAAACTAATTCTTTACACTATACTCAACTCCAATTGATAGTTGTTAGTATTTTTTTAATCATTTATATAAAATTTATATAATTAATTTATGGATATTAAAAAATGATCAAGTGAGTTAATAATTTATCAAAATAATTTGACTATTTATATTTTATAAAAAGAATCAAAAGTATTTTGAAAAAATGGGGGAGAAACTTCTGTCTTCCTATCATAAATATCTTTTCCTAGGCATATACATTTAATATCTTTCTGAATAAAATAACATCGAACACGAAATATATATATACATCTTCTAACATGTATTTAAACTAATAATGCCATGTTTGGTATAATGGAATTGATTTTGATGGAAATGAAAATGGATATAGAGATATGGAAATGAGTTTTAAAAGTACATTTGGTATGCCATTGAAATGAGGATGAAATCCATGTTTTTGTTTTTTGTTTGAATGGTGATTTTTTTGGAAATGTAAACAAAAAGACTATTTTTACCCTTGATCAAATTATAAACTTAGCTCCAGAAGGGTATTTTTATCCAAAATATGTTGGTTCCATGGAATTGAGATGAATTCCATAGGTTGAGATGTGGAATTGAAAAGGGGTGTTTTGGTGGAATTGAATTCCACATGGATTTACAATTCCATCAAACCAAACATGTCAACCTCATGAAATTAAATTCAAATTCCAATTCCATACTCCCATTTCCATCCTACCAAACAAGGCTTAAGATGTTATACCAACAGGTTCCGTTACCTTTTCCATTGTCCCTTGGGGATTCTATTGCACCAAACATGACCGTAATTGTATTTATGATCGATAGGCTAAAAAAATTTAAAAAGTAGTGTGAAAAGAAGAATGGGATGAAAATAAATATTCAAAAAAATATTTGGCATGTGGAAGAAAATAAAAAAAATAAAGAGACAAATAAGAGAATAAAAAGACCTAATATTAATAACTCGTTGGTTTTTATCTTTTTAATTCTTTGGGTCAATTTTGACGCTTTCAATTAATTG
>JANTPZ010010649.1:0-15223 GCA_025593235.1 Vachellia pachyceras | reverse complement strand
AAACCTCAGTGGCTGCTGAAAGGTAGGACTTGTTAGAATCATGTGGTGGGGCAACTCTAGAGTTTACAGAATTCTTAACCTGTTCTTGTTCATTTCCTTTCCTGGTCGACCCTCTTGTTCTGTTGCAAGAACACATACCAAATTTAATAAAAATTAAAGATAAAAATAATTTAACTATTCACCCAATGATATATTCATTTGGGAAAAAAATGTTAGGCTAGAAAATTAATTTTTCTTTTTAAAAAAAATTCAAAGTACTCAATAACTGTATATTATTTTTTAACATAATATAGAGTATTAAGTTAATGATCAATTTACAATTTAGAATAATAGATCTCAAAATTGAAATATTAAAAAGTAGGCATAATATTTATAAATTAAATTAACTCATTACTGACCATAATATTTATAAAAAATAAGGGGAAAAACAAAAGGAATCATAACACGAACAACACATTTTGTTGGCGACCATCCAAGTATGGTAAGTAGGACCACGCCTACTGTGCAATTGGACTAAGTTAAACAAATTGGTATTGATTAAGAAAACACTTAAACCAAACTTAAATTTGGTTTAGTGAAAAAAGTTAATCCATTGCTATATCACGAATCAACGTTTGAATCTCTACTGAGCAAGTGTACATATTTAAGAGAAATTTACCGTCATGTCATAAACAGAGGAATTAGCAAATTATCCTAAAGATTGGCAAAATTACCATCAAATCTCAACAATAGCTGGTCTAGTTGTCATTAACAATCTCACCAGCCGGCAATAACAAACAAACCAACTACTGGAAACCTTATAGTAATTTTACCAATCTTTAGGACATTTTATTCATTAATTCCTCGATTTGGAACCTGATGGTAAATTTCTCCATATTTAAACCTAACAGTATTTTAAAGGGAGATTTAGTCTCAGGTCCCAAATAAGCAAAATATTTAAAGAATGGTCCAATGGATAAAAATATTTAATGAGCGGTCCCATTGACAACATGAGGTGTTGTCAACACAGCGCATGCTGTTGTGAATACAAAAACCTCATGTTGTCAATGGGACATCTCATTAAATATTTTCATCTATAGGACCATTCCTTAAATATTTTACTTATTTGGGACCTAAGACTAAATTTCCCTATTTTAAAAGACATTTGTAAAGTAGTAGTAAAAGAGTGGAGACATTTTCTTTTTGCAGTGTTTAGAAGAGAAGAGACATATTGTCATATATATTCTATATAAACACTATTAGTTTACTTTGAACCATTTAAATTTATGAAGATATTACTTTTATTTTTAATAAAAGAAAATATAAACTGTATGGATTTTATGAACTCTACAAATTTAATTAAAATAAATTATTTTATTACTCGGTGAGACTAAACCCCTTTTATCATATAGCAAATCATTCTAAAATTCCTATTTGTCATGAAATATCGTATCAACCCTCTACGTCGTCAAAATTTATTTTGAAAGATTGCCTTTGCTTTATGTATTGTTTAATGTATATCCAAGATACACACGTTAAGAATAAAGAAATACTTCTCTTTTTTTTTCCAACTCTAGTACTATTCATTAAGGCAGCGAGAATGTTTTATTTAATCCAATTTATAAATCATCTCGTTGAAATATTTCATATGAATGCACAATTTTATCCTTTATTTATTATGTATTAATTTTACTCTCATGTATTATAGTGAATAGTTTAAGGTTTTTTCGGGTGCGTATAAAAAAGGTTGGAGAAGTGTCTTATAAATAGAACGAGACAACTGTTATTCAAACAAATTCAAAGTAGAGAGATAAGCTCAACACCAAACTTGGTTAAAGGCTTATTTGGAAATTTATTGGAGAATAGTTTTTACGGAGTTCGAGACAAAATTTATGTTTTAGATAATAGATTTTAGGAGTATAATTTTTACGGATTTTGAGGCAAAAACTAGGTTTTGAAAAGGTGATTGTGTATGGAAAATTATTGACTTTTACAAAGTTTGAGGTAAAAAGTAAGTATGAAAGAGAAAAGAGAAAGAAAGAGAAGAGGGGAAAGATAAAATTTATGATGGCAGATGATGCGATTTGACAAGAAAATAATTTTTTCAAAACCTACATTTCAAATTTAGTTTTTATTACAAAGTTTTGAAGAAAATGTAAGTGGTTCGACAAAATCTAAGTTTTGGTGAAAAAAAACTAGATTTCACCACAAAATATAGGTTTGAAGAAGAGATCAAACGAGTAATTAATCACCATCTCATATAACTAAAGACAACATGATACCAAGATAAAGTTCCATTGGAATGTGAGTTTGCCAAAAAGTCCCCAATTGGTTATTAAAGAGTAAATATGAGATGATAAAAGCACAAGGTACGTGATGAAGAGATGGAAGGACATGGACATATACCTTCTGACTTCATCTTCTCGAAGCTTCACATTAAACTCCTTACTTGGTGGATACCTCGGCAAACTTGATGGCTCACAAGGAAGCGGCTTTGTTGTGAAGAACTGCACAACACAACCCTCAATCACACACAAACATCAACAAGTACTCCAAAAATAGAAAAGAATTTGATCCTCGCCAAAACCTTCAACCCAAGAAATTTGTCAAGTCCTATATAGGTAAGATATTAGCATCCTATCTTTATCTTTCATTACATATTCTACACAAAATTTATGTACAAGGCACAAAGTATTAGTACCAGAACCTTAGGAACTGCTGAGGTTGAAGTTTCAGAGGAACTGGTTCTATATAAATATGTTATGAGTGGTGAGTCTCACAGCTGTGGTGTGGTTTATAAGTTAATAGGGTCTATCCCTTCTTATAGCTTAGTTTTTTTGTGATTAGACTTTTCCTTTAGATTTGTTATTCATTAACAAGGGTGCTTTTGTTAGGAAAATTACAGAGAGTCTACCGTAGAGGATTCTGATCAGACATTGGAGGGGTTGCATTGTTATAAGTCTCACATTGAAGAGTTTCACAAGTGTGATGCAATTTATAAACTAAAGACTCTCCCTCATAATATGTTACTTTTTCGTATTCAGCTCTCCCATTATTACACTTGTGTTCAGCGCGCGCGCGCGCATATTTATATACCTCGTTCAGAAGTGCTGAGGAAGCAGTTCCTCGATCGTCAGGTTCTATAGCAAGAAGCACATCGAGAAGTTTGAGGGCAGAGGGAGGGAAATCCTTGAATGTCTCTGCAACAACTCGCTTGTAAGGGTGTTGAGGCTTGAAAATGGTGCTATTTGGTAGCTTTGACTTCTTCCAGTATCTCTCAGAAGGTGATCCACACAGTTTAAATATCTTGTGTAGTTGCTCCACCTAGACATACACACATACATATATAGATAAACATATTATAAGCTACATTCATCATTCACAAGTCATGATTCTTAGCAAAAGCTGTGCCTGCGCCTGTACCTCGGTTCGACCAGGCATGATGGGCTTGCCGGCAAAGAGTTCTGCCAGAATGCAACCAGCACTCCACAAGTCAACGGCGGCGCCATAATTGGTGGCTCCGAGTAATAGTTCAGGTGATCTGTACCATAAGGTTACGACTCTACTTGTCAATGCTTGGCCATCCGACACAATGGCCAGCCCAAAATCTGCAATTTTCAAGTTCCCCTTGTAGTCTATTAGCAAATTTGCCCCTTTTATGTCTCTGTGTAGCACCCCTTTCTTGTGACAATGGTCTAGCCCTCTCAATAGTTGCTGCATGTAGCACTTCATCTGTACCACCACCAAACAAAAGCACTAAATTGTAAATAATGCATTCCAAAATTTTTGCAGATACACAAGGCTACTATAGGTTTTCTATGAGAAATTTGAACTTTGGTTCCTCATGCTCAACATGAACTTGCTCAGACCATGTTGCAAGCAACTTGGACTTGCTTGAGTCTTGCACAAAGTGATAGAATTCTAAGGTGCAATTCTATTACTTCACGTGATACTAACCAAGCAGGAGAAGTCACACCAGAAAAAAGTTTTGAAAAGAGTAGGTGGTATGCCAAGAGATATCCTACGTGGCATTTAACTTTCAAATAAAAAATACTTCCGAGTGTATTTTCTGGATTCTTAGACAGGTCATCTAATGGGTCCACACTCCACGTCACAAAGTTAGCTACAAGTAACATGGACGTGCATGGATCTTGCCCAAAGTTGCCTTCACACAACATATGTTAAGTAATAGAATCAATCCCATCGTCATATTCTGTTGCTATATTTTAGTAATTTCAATTGGTGTACTGTATGTAACAAGTTTTGACATTGTTTAATGAATCTAAGTTATATCTGTCGTTTTTCCTTTGATATTATATTTAGGATTATTTTATTCTCTTTCAGAGACAACATATACTTGTCCGGGCGGCCTTGGCCAATGTTTGCCTGAGAAGTGAGAAGGTGGGTTTGCTCACCATTGAATTATGAAATGAAGTACCTGTTCTTCGGAAAACTTGATGCCAGGAAGAGTTGCGAGGCCAGTGAGATCATGTTCCATATATTCAAAAATAAGGTACAAACTGCCAGAAACCCTTGACGTTATCATGCCTTCAAGCTTCATGACATTTGGATGATCAAGCCTTCTCAGAATAATGATTTCTCTGGCCATGAAACGAACACTTTCTGGGTCCATATTCGCAAAACGAACCTTCTTTAATGCAACTACTTTATTTGTTTCCAAATCTCTAGCCTTGTAAACGCTGCTATATGTCCCTTGTCCAATCTGCCATTAACATTCACATCATCATCAACCTTAATCAGCTCGAAGGATTAAGAATATAACAAATGCTGATCGATGCGTCTGAGTATTGAAATTACAATTTACCTTCTCTAACTTCTCAAAGGATTCAGATCTACGTGGAATCCAACCACTAATGGCTTCTCCTGCAACAGCAGATAGCCATGAAGGCCAACCTGCGAGAACTTGTGCTCCTCTCTCACCTCGTTTTAAACTACCTATTCTATTCAACATCATCATCCTACTTGGTTCATCGTCGACACTTCTCCTTTGTGAATTCCCAGGATTCCTCCCTGTTGTCGTCTCAACATTGTTATCCCTCTCATCTGATGATATCAACCTTGTATTAACATCGTTTGATCCACAACATTCCTTTCGCATTGCATGTTTTTTATCCCTCCTTGACGTGTTCTTCGAGAATTTCTTCGTTTTCTGGACATGGTTCTCTGCGTCATAATCGTGTGAATGTGTCCCTCTAGAATACAGGCAGCCCATAATAATGATCCCAATTTTTGGAACTTAAAAAGAGTTCCTCAATTTCTTTTCTTCTAGGTTAACCTTATTTCTTGTAATTCAGGGAACCGAGAGAATGCCCATATCCCCAAATCAAAGGAAAAGGTCAAATAGATTAATGGTGTCGACAAGTGAAAATTTCACATGGCAATATCATTACGAACAACCCAATGTGTAATGAAGAGGAAGAAGCTTATGTCCAAGATCTAAAGGGTGAAGAAGGGCCAACTTTGAGAGGTTCAGATGGAAAAAAATAACGAGGGAAAGGAAACCCCCCCACCCCCCAACAAAACTAACAATCACCAATTCACGAACACACGACAACCAAAAAGGAAAATTAAAATTAGGGCAATGAATGAAAGTGTTAATGCAGAAGAATGAAGAACGTTATTGAATCAGAAGCCAGTGATTCGGATGGAATAATGAAGAAAAAAAGGATCTTAAAAAATCCGAGAAACGAAATTGGGACGAGGATGAGTGAGTTGGGTTGGAATTTTGTGCAAGGGAAAGCAAATTTCTGAAACAGAGAGAATAGTTCAGGAAGTAACAATTTAACTATATTCTTTTGCAATAAAACAACAATTAACTATATTCAATCAAGGAGAAAAGAGAGATTTTCGGACCTGAATGACCCCACAAAACTGAAGAGGCCGATAATTTCTGGTTTGGGAAACCGTTCTGAAACAGGGGAACGAAGATGACAGAAACAGAGTAGGCGGGAAATATTTTGTTCGCGTGCACATTCCGACCTTTTTATATCCCCTTTATTTATTGTTTATTAAATTGGATTTTTTTACCTGATTTATTAAATTGGACTGAATTACTAGAGCTTATTGGATTTAATCCATTAACTTTTATTATATATATGATTTATTTTTTAAAATATAGGGATTAAGTTATAATGAGTTAAAATTCAAAAATTGAATTACAACTAAGTTAAAACCATAAAAACTGAATTGCACCAAATCAAAGTTCAGGAACTGAGTTAGAAATAGATCAAAAGTTGATGAATCAAAAGATTTGTTTTCCATAATTTTTTAAGAAAACAGTATATTCTTTTATTTTATCATAGATAATATTGTTCAATAGGTAAAATATTGTTACCTTCTGTCAATATATATTTATTTTGTGATAAAATTTTAAGAAAGTGGTTGGATTCACTTATAATTTAAATATGCACACGACTACTATTTCATGATAACTAAAATTTGTCCCTACTGACATAGGAATATGACAATTAAGCCCTTTATCATTTGTTATCAACCAGTAAACTTACCCAACTTCATTAAATTACATAGATGGTGTTTGAGAAAACTTCTAAACACTCTAAACGTACTTTCAACAGTGTTTTTTTGTAAAACGAGATAATTTTCTTCGTCCATTTATTTCGTAATCGGTAAGAACATTTTTCTACCACTTTTCTAAATGAGTCCACTAGTACCTGTACCTCCCTGGATGCTAACCACAATTAAATATGGTACTCTTCAGTTTTTCAAACTATTGCAAACATGATCAAAAGATGAATCACTTTCACCAGCTAAACCCTCATGGTTCTGCCCAAGGGTATTTGTCAAAGGAGATGGGAATGAAACATCAATGCTAATTTTTTTAAAATGTGCTAATGGTTTTTTCTATCTAATTTTTAAATATGCAAAAACTAAAATGTATGGTTATGAATTGGACACTGAATATATATATATGGTTGAAAATAGGCAGAATTACCGAGAGATTCCAAGTAAGGGAATGTGTTACAAAATGGTCCCAAGAGATTGTAAACGGTAGTTGCTTCACTTATAAATTATACTTCTCGACTTGTCATTAACAAACTCTTGATACCATTTTGTAACACATTATTTTATTTGAGATCATTGGGTAATTCTTCTTTGAAAATATATAATATAAATACATATTCATTTTTTATCATTTGTGCAAAGGACATGCCAATACATATTTAAAGGCGTGATAAGAACCATGATTATGGAAAGGCCATACCGAAACCTATTTAAAGGTATGAATATGTAAATGGGACTGATATATTTTTATAAAGTTCAGCCTTAAACTAGTAAACTTTCCTGTTTATACATTTTTTAAAAAAGTAAAATTATATTTATATTATATATATAAATTTATAATATATCTAATGTTTATTTCTTCATTCTCATATTATAATTTGAAGATGTAATTATATTTATATCCCATGTATAATTTATTTCATTTTTTACTATTATATTTTAGATAATTTAGATTAATTTATATAATTTTGACATATTTAAATTTAGCTTTTTTGTCCATGGCTTGTCAGGACGCTTTTCAAAATGTTGGCTTAGTTTACACTCAACATCAGTCTGGAGTCGAAACAATATTAATACATATATTAGATATGTTAAAATCATAAATATTTCTAATATTTTGTATAATTGTATCAAATATATATCATATAACCAATATGATAATTTCTATATCAGTTATATTTTTAAAAAATAAATATGTGTATAACAGAGTCTTTCTTGTGTCCCATCCTAACAATATTGAGAAATCATGTTCAAACAAATTAAGGTAAAATTGAGAAAAATTATATAATACTCCAATTTTTTATATAACTAATATCTATATTTGTAAGAATAGTAGCCCTTTAGGCAGTTTCATCTAAAAAATTATTCATGTTCATTTATCTAATAAAAATTTTGAAAATGGAATTTTAATTGATTTTCTTTTTTACTCTTTTGCCATTTGCGAATTCCATTATTTAAAAAAAAAGAATTTCTCTAACATTTTAAGATAATGTACTAATCATACCAGTATCAAATCATATAATACTTGAATATAAAATTATATAATAAAATGCATGTCCTTGCTGAAGACACGACTAGAAAGTGTTAAACTACATTCAGCCTTCTAATATATTTTTTCAATATGATTAAATATTTTAAAGTATTTTTCGTCATCCTAAAATAACTTTTTAGTTTAGTAACACTTAGTTCTATGCAAAATATTTCTTCAGTAACATTTAGTATATTTATTTCATGATTCTAAATGCTGTAAAAAAACATTAAGATATCCAGTGCTTAAGAAATTATTTTACATTACTAAAAATGAAAATAGAGTTAGGATGCTTGATAGTTGACACAGTTCAACCTAGTGAAAATGGAAGGAAAAGTTATAAACTTGTTTCTTTGACTTGAATAAAGTATTTTTTTATCAGTGAAATAAAATTTTCACATAATTAATTAAAAAATGTTTTTATATAAGTTGAAATAAAACTCTTCTTACATGTATCTACATGGAATTGCATAAAATCACTTAGACTATATTTGGTTTGGGGGATGGAACGGGAAGAAGAATAATCCCCACCCCCCCTTTTGATATGAAAAATTGGAGGGGAGGGGAAGCCAAATTTTGGCTCTCCAATCCATTCCCTCCCTTTATTTTACATCCCTCCAAAATTGGTTATTTTGGAGGAATAGGAAATATCTTGACTAATATACCCTCAAATATTTTATCTTATTTCACGATGTGCTACGTTCAAATCCCAAGAGTTTAGACTTGTTAAGAAGCCGAGTGCCTAACCGTGTGGTGAAGAAGATCCAATAATTGTTTTAATTAATTAAAAAGAATGAGTGATTAATTTTTATGGGTGAAAACTAATTTGAATAAATTGTATAAGTAAATAAATATAAATCAATATATAAAAGTAAAATGGTAAATTGATTATTAACTTTTCTCCCCTCCTGAACCAAACAATATATCATTAAAAATCTTTCCTTTTCCTTCTCTTTTAACTAAGAGTTTATTTAGATGTAAGGTTGAAAATAGCTTTTACAGATTCCGAGGTACAACCTAGGTTTTGGAGAATAAATTTTGGAAAATAGCTTTTATAGATTTCAAGGCAAAACCTAAGTTTTGAAAAGTGATTTATGTTTGGTAAGTTATTAGCTTTTACGGATTCCGTAGCAAAAAAATGGGTAGGAAAGATGAAAAAGTATGAAAAAGAAAATCTATGTTTCAAAATCTAGATTTTAAAATGAGGTTTTGTAACCAAAATAGCTTTTGGGAAATTTTTTTTTTTGCTTGGCCAAAACCTCGGTTTTGAGGTAAAACATAGGTTTTAAAACCAAACCTAGGTTCTATAATTGGCTGTCAAACAAGCCCTAAATCAAACAAAGTAATTTTATACCCTTCTATCCCTTGTCATTCTTTTCTATTCATCCCTTCCCTTGCCCTTCATCAAACCAAATATAGCCTTAAACAAAAAGTAAGTTCTTATTTTATTCCATAAAAAACATTTTGACATTCGTAAAAAATATTTTGAAATCCGTAAACTATTCTTAGATTCCGTAAATTATTCTCAGAATCCATAAACTCCTTTCTCGCAAGGGATTCTCAAACACACAAGTGTATGTTTGGCAAATCCTTATCCGAACAGTGTGTGCAAACCAAGATAAAAAGCACATCAAAATCCTTAAATTCTTCGTGAATTCTGTAACTCATTTCTCTTACACGGATTCCAAAAAACATGTAACCATTTGGTTAAAAAACAAATGCTGCGGACGGCGGTGCCGGCGGGACAAATGAAAGGTGAAAGAGACGGAGGAGCAAACCACCGTGAACGCCGCCGCAGCATTGACACGTAGGTTAAGCAAGCCCGAACCCGGTTTGTTGATCTACGAAGCTGTAGCTTCGGAGGACACAGCTGGTGACAGCCTGTCATCAACAAAGTCCCTCTCACCAATCCCCCTAACTACGTTCGCTCTGTCTTTCTGTCCCTCCTTGCTGCTCTCTCTCTCTCACACACACACCCCCTTCCTCTCGCTGTCTGGTTCTGGGAGCAAATTAGGGTTTGTGTTCCTTCACCTTCTGATCTCATTCAGCGGCCTTTAGATTCTTCCTTCGATTACACCAGATCAGATTCTCTGCACTGTAGGCTTTCTTTTGATCTACTTTTACTTCCGTTTCCTTCATGTTTATACTAGCTTCTGGCCATTCGAATTTTCTTGCAATGGTTTTCTTTTCTATATTCCCCTCATTCACTTCTTTTTATGTATATTTTGATGTTGATTTTTGTTGAATGCATGTATGAGTGTTCAGATTATGCATCTATTTGCTGTTTTAACTTGCTAGACTTAAGTTTGGATTAAAACATAATTAAGAGTTTGGCTTATACTTGGTTATAGAGAGAGCGTTGGAGAGGAAAAGAAGTCTATTATTTTATTTTTTTTTTCAAAACAAGCTTCAGAATCGGATAAGCTTATAGTGACTCATTTTATTTGTATAATCTCACTGATTCTCGCTGCTTTCGTACTGACCAAGAAGATTTAACATGATTTGCTTGAAAGTTTCAAATAGTTGGCCGTTCATTATTTTACTGAGTAATTCATGTTAAGGGGTTACTGATGCTTAGGAGACAACCACGGAAAATGCCCGGTTTGACTAGTAAAGCTTGTTATGTTTGTGTCCTTTCACTGGATTTTAGACACACAGAGCACCTTTTGGTTTTGGGTTTTTAGTTTTTAGAGTGGATATTTTTTCTGTTCTGGGATTAGGCTAAACTGCGTAGAGCATTTTGAATTTTCAGTCATCCATGGATAATTTTTTTTCTTTAAGGTTTGACAATGAACTTTCACATATGTGTAATAACGCCATTGAAGTATTTGACTTCCATCGTTGCTTATTATTTCCCCCTGGATTTTAGGTTCTCGAATTGGATAGTCAATCCTTGAAACATATTTGAGCTTGATGTTTTTTCCCTGCAGAGTCTCATGGCCATGATGTGTGCATGTAAGGATGCTACATGATTGAGCAGGAATGTTTTATAGTCATCATCGATGTGGAGTTATTGTTCCTATTCAATTTGAATTCAGCTGCCTAATGCAATTGGATAGAAGACACAACTACCAGAGGGTTTCTTGAATCCATGCTGTCAGAGAGCATGCGTGGAATCTGTACTTTGGGTAATGCCCCTGACGAGATTAGCTGCCGATGCATTCGGTGTGGTGACCATTTGTCTTGTAGTCATATTGACTCTTCTTGGTTTTCTGTGCATTGCGTACTCATTTTACTTCCGCTCTCGAATTCATCATCAAGGTTTTGTTCAACTCAGTTATTTTAGTGGTCCTTGGATAATCAGAGTTGCATTCATCCTATTTGCAATTTGGTGGGGTCTTGGTGAGATTATTCGGCTTACTTACTTAAGGCGCGTCCTTCACCTAAAATGGCACGAAACTGTTTGCAAATGTTACATTGTATCAAATCTGGGGTTTGCAGAACCATGCCTCTTCCTTACTCTTGTGTTTCTCCTCCGTGCGCCCTTACAGAGGTTGGAGACTGGAATTATGAGCCGAAAATGGAGTCGGAATACAGCGGGATGTATTCTTCTTTACTGCCTCCCGGTGTTTATTCTTCAGCTCATTGTTGTTTTGATTGGACCTCAGTTAGACAAGAATAAGGGTTCTGGAAAAAAGTTGCCTCATATTTTTACTAGCACAGCTGCTACATCATCTTCAATGACATGGGATCATGATATTGCCCTCTGTACTTACCCTTTATTCAGTACTATTCTTCTTGGACTTTTTGCTATTATCCTGACTTCCTACCTTTTTTGGCTTGGAAGAAGGATTTTGAAACGAGTTATTAACAAGGGTCTGCAGAAGAGGGTTTATACATTAATATTCTCAGTTTCAGGCTTCCTTCCATTAAGGGTTGTGTTCCTTGGTTTATCTGTTTTATCTGGACCTGAGCAATTTACTTTTGAAGTTCTTGCTTTCTTGGCTTTTCTTGCCCTCGTATGTTGTACTGGGGTTTGTATATGCATGCTTGTATATCGTCCAGTTGCAGATTGTTTAGCACTTGGGAATCTACAAGATCTAGAGGCTAGGAGGTTTATTGATGATCATAATGATTTCATGTCTCTCATTGCTAACCAGAGTCATCTGGAAGATTATGTCCAAGAAAATGTTGGGTCTAGTCCTGGTAGATATTCTGATGCCTCAACAAAGCGAGGATCGATTTCCTTCCCGACAATGGAAAATGCTGGGTCATCAACAGGGGCATTTGTTGAGCTGAGCCTTTTCTCTCCCAGCAGAAATGCTCATGGTCCCGGATCTCCATCGCTTCTAGGTTGGCCTATGCGACCTCCGTCTCAAGTTATTGGACCATAAAAGCAGGCTAGAAACTGATTTACTGAGTGAATGTCTTCAATTTTGTGGAAAAGTAAAACCGATTGTAAAGGCTTTAGCTTCAATAAGGCTTTTATTCTTGTTTTGTTCCCTAATTTTAGCGTATAGTTATTTTTTTTTTTGCTCAGGAATTTATTGAGTACTCTTTATAATCCGCCCTTTGCCATCTATAATCTCCTTTCTGGCTCGCAGTTTTGTATTGACAATGTTTGAGTACTTTCTATGTGGCGCGGTGTATTCACCTGAGTTGGAATCTATGGGTATACTCGATGAATCTGTGGATAAAAGTTTATTGTTATTATTATATGTTGGATGAGGAATCTACTAAATTGTATGCTAGGAGCCGTTCTTTTGGTTCATTGTCATAAAAATCGAGCATTAAGTGAAAATATAAAAAGAAACTTGGCTCTCTCTACATTTATGCTAACTTGCTTGTTAGACCTAACACTTGAAGGAGATTTGATATTTTGGACACTTGGCCTATGCTCTGAATAACTTTGAACTTCTGGGTTCTAGGTGAACGAGCACCTCAAATATATCATCCTTGCTCCTGGGTCGTCATACAGGGGTGACTTGGGTGATTTAAATTTTGGAGAATTTTATCCAAGTCTCACAAACGAAAATTATTTTGCAAGTGTTTATATTTTTTTAATTTTTAATTTTAATTTTGTACTTGGGCTTTTTCTCTTTTTATTAAATATTTTAATCTTGTTGCATTAAAATCATTGGCTCTCGTAAGTTTGCTTTATTAGCTTTTTAGGCGCACCATAGGAATTAATTGTATTAAAGTTAAATGAGTCATTAAAGAGAAAAGAAAGTATATGTACCAAATTAAAATTGAAGTATTACTATCTTTAATCTGATTTCTCTTTATAAATATGATCTAAGGTCTAGGAGATTTCAAAATTTTAATGGAGTATTTTGCGTACGTTAGGACAAGTTCTGATAAAAAAAAATAACAAATGTATCAAACACATATGTTAACAAGGGGACATCCTAGTAAAAATAACTTGGAAATTGAGAAAAGAATAGGGACATGCTAGAAGATTTCATAACGGCGTGTGAGTTCTCAAAATGAGATTTTTGAAATTGAAAGAAAAAGACAATAGGAGGGAAAAGACTAAAATGCCTTCAATCATTTTTCAAAATTCACAAACCACTGGCCAGAAATGCTGTTGATAGATGGCCACCAGTCATCGGCGCTGGAGTCCCCATTCCAATGACCTGCCACCGACCTCCGACAGCCGGGGAGCTGGCTACAGGAGGGAGAAATTATTGTGGCAATTGGTGGAGGTGAAATTTGAAAGTGTAAATTTGTGTTAGTAATATTTAAAGAGATATTGGAAATGCTTATATAAAACTTGTGAATAAAATGAAAATGTGAATTTTTACATGGAAAACGAAAGTTGATAATATTTAATGAAATGTTGGTAATTTTTATACAGAACTTATGAATGACTTGAAAGTATAGATTTGTTATCTGAAAAATAAAAGCTAATAATATCTAATGAAACGTGGTGAATACGTTATCAAATTTGTGAATGAACTAGACTCGGAGAATGAATTTACTCATATTTGTTTTTGTAATTGTCACCAATGTTTTTGGCAAAATAAGTGGGGGTGGCTTCAAATCCCACTTCCACCGTTTGCCAAAATAATCTCTCTACGGCAGCTAGCTCCGACCTCCGGCGACTTCAACGTCCGTGTATCTTGAGCCAAGTGGTTTGTGAATTTTTAAAAATGGTTAAGGATATTTCATTATTTTCTCTCCTACTTTATCCTTTTCTTCTAATTTCAAAAATCCCATTTTTACACACATCCCTGCATGGTTTTGGCCTTATTTGTCAAAGCGTTTGCAAAATCCAAAAACACATTCAACCGTATTTTTTCGTAAAATGAGATAATCCCCTTCACATATCTACCTTGACTTGCATAAAAGTACTTCTCTACCGTGTTCCCAAACGGGCACAAAATCTTCTAGCACCTTTTTCTCCTTTCTAAATTTCCAAGTTCTTTTTTTTTTTGGAATTCCAACAACCATTAAAAAAAAAGTTGTGTAAGCTCGAACCCTTTTCTTTTTATTCAAATTTCAAGGGCTACAAGGTCTTTTCGCTTACCAACTTAATTTCACCGAGTCCAACGTACCCCGTTGAAATTTAGAAATCTTCTCGGCCTTGTTAATAATCAAGTCCCTCATCATGTGAAAGGCCCTTTAAAATTTTGGGAAATTTATTCCAGATCCCAAATAAAAAATATATTTACGAAAAGGTCCCATAGATAAAAATATTTATTCTGAGGTTCCAAGTGCTGGTGTTGACAACATGAAGTCCTTATATCGATAATAATATGTGCTGGTGTTGACAACACCATGTACGATGATAATGACAACACTATACGCTGATAATGACAACACCATGCGCTGCTGTTAACAACATGAAGTCCTACCTTGGGACCTCAGAATAAATATTTTCATCCATGGAATCTTTTCATAAATAAGTTGCTTATTTGTAACCTCAAACTAAATTTCCCTAAAATTTTTGCTCAGGCTCAAGCGTTCAACAAACCAATAGAACTTCTAATCAAAGACGAAGTAAATGACAGTTCTGAGTAGAGTGAAGGGACCCCAAATAATACCAGAGATTGTTTCGGTTTAACAACAACTTGATCGCTGATAATATGCTGGGTAATTCTTTTTGTTGATATGCTACCATGACAGCAAGAAAATCAATATTTTCGAAACACTTCAAGACCTATTTACAATTATGTGGGTGTAATAAATCCAAATGCATAATTTATATGGTCTTCAAGACATTGTTACTTG
>JANTPZ010010646.1:0-10245 GCA_025593235.1 Vachellia pachyceras | reverse complement strand
AGGAGTGGTAAGATTCAATCTAAAGTTGTCTCCACCCCAAACTTGTGGAAAAATGGTACTCAACTTTCTTTGTGCCATTTTCATTTTCATGATTAGCTAGGATAAATTCATATATATTTATAAACATTCTTATTAATGTTTTACTTTTCCTTCACAATTAAATGCCATCAACCTTCTATGATGAACGTAACATACTTTTAGAAATACTTTTTAAAACTCTCTTTCTATGAAGTATGATGTTGTGACGTTGCCACAGTAGCAGCAGCCCTGGAGAGTCAGAAGATGTAAGAGAGGGTCAAGTTAGTACAACGTGTTTTGTCTCACAATTAATGAGCATGTCGTCTGAACTAGAACCTCCTCATGAGTAGGAATATGACTTGGGTTTTTTAAGATTAGGTACATCTGCATGAGAAATTTCTTCGCTCATATGATATATTCATGCATGCCATGAATCTTACTAATATTCAGATCGAGCACGAACAAAAGATGAGACTCCCAAGCCACAGCACAGCCTCCCCTCCTTTTCCGTTCACAACTGACTCACACACACGTGTATAACTGATGGAAGAAAAGTCATGGTCGTTAAGAGAGTGGTAAACAATGAAAATATGAAGTTAATTATATATTAAATGAGAGATTATTATAAAAATTGGTTTAGTATATAGGCACGTTATGTTGGAGGAATAGCGAGCATCATTTCCAGCTGTGTGACGCGCCGTTGACAGCTCAATAAACAAATCATATAGTCATCAATCATCATCATCATTATCATTCGGTAAAGTAACAGGAATTACACAATTATATGCTATTTTAAACAATTCAAATATGTGTTTCTATGTTTAATGTCTGTTCAAACCTCAAAGCAAGAGGAATCATTACATGATGATGATTATAATAATACTATAGAAGGAGATTGAGTGGATACCATCGCGAAATACACCTTCCCCTCTATATATATTTTAATGTTGATATATGGAGCGCTCAAGTTTAAAGGGTAGAGAAGATTATTGCTTCCTTATAAATACGTGGAACTCTCTCTGAAAACCAAAGAACAAGAGAGATTCATGAGCATAGATTAAGAACAAGAGAAGTTTTAGGGACTTCAGTCGCAGGAGAGATGACGCCTACCGTTAGCACTAGCTGTCATCTCTCTGCCACTGAAGCCCCTCCTATTTCCTCCATTAATTATCTTCCTCTCGTCTTTTTTATTATCATTCTTCTTAATTCCTTCTCTCCTCCTCCTCCGGGTGGGTGTTTATGCAGACAGCATGTGAGCTATAACTAGCATGATAGTACGAGAAATTCTGTGCATTACAGACATATCTGGGTAATTCGATCTGTACGAGTCTTTTGCCCATGTTCTGGTGGTGTAGCCTCTGGCTGGGCTGGCTTTGAATTGGAAGAAACACTGTAATTTGATTGTTTCATGAATGTTTTTGAAGATGCCACACTGATTCCTCATCCTTCAATTTGTTTTAGATGATAAATTTGTTAGCTCAGGTCAATTATTAGGCAAGTACGTAATGGGAATGGGGGCCGGTTACAAGAGATCTTCATCATGAACTGCAATTTCGTCCACTAAAGTGATAAAACTTACGGGGACAAGCTTTCTAGATACTATATTTGCCATTTAATATCTTATGTTTACGTAAAAAAAAAAAAAAAGAACTGAGTGCTTCTTATCTCTCCGGCTATATATAATTAATGCAGAATTATCTATCAATATTTGTCTGGTACTGATGAAACGGACCCCGGAGGGACCAGTGCTCAAGTCTCAGGTGATTTTTTTAATGTCATGAAATATGGAATCCAGCTAAGACCAATAATTAACTTCATTTTGAAAATATTCTCTTGCCGTAGTTTGTGTGCTAGCTCCTGTGCCCTTATCCAATCTTATACTCTTTTCTTTTGATGCTATGTTACTACTTTATTGGACAGCCAATAGAAAGGAGATTCTCACTCCAGTTCTAATAGAAAGGAGTATATATTTCAAGTTGCCTGCTAGCTGATGGTTTCAACATCAAATAAGAATCCTAGGATTGTTAATTTCTAAACTACTATTTACTTTGGATTTTGTGCTTTTTTCTTTATATATATATATATATTAGCATATATGTTTCTTAAGCTTTGTTTTTCTCATTGACTCCATATTCTTAGAGATCTAAGGGGAGCTATTCTAGTATTGCAGTTTGCACTTTGCAGTATGTTACCAAGCGCGCGCTGAGCTGTAAGGCACAAAGTAAAATCCTGCAGGCACGTGAAATCTGATAAAAACACATTATCTAACTATGTATCTGGTTTATCAGAAACAAGATGTGATTCTTTGCTTCCTTTTAATATATAAGAGTGCTTGTGTGTGTGTGTGTGTTTGTCTCGCGTGAAATTAAGAATGATCAATTTGCATGAATTCATATCAACACTGGGGCTTTCCTTCAAGTTAATTGCATAGCATGAGGTGCTTGTTATCGATCCCGTGAAATCATCTTCCTAAGTGAATACTTAATTTAATAATACTCCATCCCTTCTTAATTAATTGTAGGAAAATATTTAATTTTAAAGGTTTGGATGCCCCTTCAATGCTACCTTCCTCTCTAAATTAGTTGAGAAAGTTACTCCTCATCAATAATTTAGGTCATAGTAACCCTTGATGTTATTTCACTAAAAATAACTTTTTAGATAGCCCAAAATTTTAATGTTTATTTTTAAATACTCCCTATATTTCAAAATAATTATTATCTCTTACTAAATTAAATGTAGGAACTAGTTGGGTATTTTGTTTTTGTCTTAAATATAAAACATCAATATTTTTTGTCTCCGCCATTTATTACTTTTCTAACCTACTCCTATTGATGGCATAATTTGTTTCCCTTTTTGTGTTCAATTAATTCCAATAAATTAAAAATAATTAAAAGCAGGGGTATTTTAGAAAAACAAACAAACATGCATTCTTTTGCAAATAACCGATTGATTCATCTTATTAATGTTTGTGAATTAGTTAATTAGCTTGGACATGTATATTGGTGGAGTATCACTCTAGAGTTTTTTTAGTTTTCAAAATATTTGTTTCTAAAATTTTAAGAAAATATTATTGATTTTCTTACTATTTTTATACTTCGTCAATCTTTCAATTTATTTCGTTAGTGACTAGAGTGTTTAGGACAAAGAATTTTTTTAGTAAATATCATTAAATTTTATTGTACTTTAAGTTATTTGATATTTTTTGGTTGTATAAAAACCTCAAAGTTAGAAACCAATCGAGTAATTATTTGAGTGGGTTTATAATAATATTGGTGTGAAATAGGGAAAGGAATGGGAAGAGATAGAAGAGAATGAAAGGAGGGGAGAGAGAAATGAGATAAGAAACTATATTCTGATACCTATTTATAGATGGAACTTTCTTATGAAGAAAACTCCTTTATTCTCTAGGAAGAAATAAAATAGTAATTCCATCAAATAATTATTGAAATTAAAAAATGAAAATTATTTTTTAAAAAAAAAGAAAATAATAGATATTTTGATATAGTTGGCCACAATCAGATCAAGGATTCTTGAAGTTTGAACTAGTCAAGGGACACTTTAAAAAAACAAGTACACACAGCTAGTACGTTATTTATTTAAAGAAAAAGCTCCTTTTTTTAGAAGATCATTGTTTGTGTGATGTATTTTTCAATAATGAAGTGAAGAAATTACTTCTTGGTTTTCCCTCTGAATTATCCTTGCTAAAAATTAAAGAATATTTGCTTCTTGTTTGAACAGCTAACTTTATTCCATCTAATGGTCTTAACTCTTAACTCAAGATTTGCCGTCAGGGGCTAATCAAGCTCTATATGGATCTGCTCTAATTGGCAGTCCGATTCGACACCAAGATCAATTCGCAGCATTTTTGTTTTCATCTTCGTTTGTAAACAGATTATGGAATGCATTCATGATTGATAGTATAATTCATGATTTTGATAAATAAAATTCATATATTTAGTCATCAATGGGAATAGTGGAATAGATGTTTCAGATGAGTGGGCCTAAGATGAGGCCCACCAGTTGGAGACCCGTATATAATAAATAGGCTCCGTCAACGAAATATAATGAAGTTCGGTACATTTCACGTTCAAATGTACCCATCCATGACCAAGTCACATGTATGTAAATGCCGGCCACGTAACACAAGCGTCCCAAGAAAAAAGATAGGAGCTCCATAGGTATACTGGTCTGGTCAGGTCGGAGGCTGACCATTCGACATGTTCTGGAATTAGTTCGGCCGTTGCATATGGGGCAGAAAACAACTTATTCAAAACTCAAAATGTCTAGTGCTTGGAACATATTGATTGATTAACGGTTTGGCACTAATATGCAAAGGGGTGTGTGTGCACAGCTAATCCCTTCTTATACCTTTCACTATTCTGCATCAAAGTTGACCCGCCTGTAAAAGACAGCAACAAAGGCTAAAATCAGCCCACCCGTTTTCGACTGTTAGTCCTCGGTATAAGGTGATGAATAAGAAAACACAGGAAGGAAGTGGGGACTACTTCTCTAAGGGCTACATTCAGTTCTGTGATATTGTCATGTACAGGTTTGTATACAATAATACCATTACTACAAGGAAACCAAATCTTCAATCTTCACCAGCGACTCCCTTGCCTTCTCCCTAGCAGAGATTATGCGTATAATTTCATTTTTTTTCACCAGAAAGAAGCATTTATCCAATGGACATGCTAACTAAATTTACCCGTGTAAAATAAGGCCGACAGCCAGCAGAACAAACACACAGCTGCCAGAAAATGGTCATTTGCACTGTCTTGGTCGGAAACTTTCGTTTGCCAACAATGAGCTGATCAGAGTTTCCAGCCTTTTTGCACCCGGACCAGGCCTCAGGGCAGTAGTGTTACCGATAACAGAGCAGGGATCAGACCCATTCTTCCGGCTTCCAATGCACCAGCCTCCAGGAACAACCATGCCGGGACCCCTGGATAGAAGTTCGGCATCAACTTTGTCCAATACCGGATCAGCTCTAGGGAATTTCCTTGCAAAGGGAGCATTGCTATCGATCATCCGTTGCATGTCATCAAGCCTAAGGTAGTGAGGATGTTGCTTGGGAGGATTGTCCCAAGTAATGAAATGGAGATCGCTATTCACAGTTGTGTTACTGAAGTCCTGGGCATTGCAAATGACGGTGTGGAAGTATCCTTCAGGAGAAGATATGAAATTTGCATAGTACATTAGAACAGTCCGAGGTAGGTTATCCCATCCCCATATGCAGTAGTCGATGAAAGATCGAGTGAGTACCATCCAAGCCGAACCTGAAACAAGATTAAGGCAACCATTTATATAATGTTATAAGATGCGTCGCCTGAATTTCAAATCCTAAAGATTCTGCAGTTTGTGTTTTGTTTTTCAGGAAAGGGAGAAATTCAAGCTTATGCATTACTTGACTTCAAGACGAATGTAATCATCTCCAAGTAAAAGAACCGGTACACAACCACCTAGAGGTAGCCCAAATAATAAGGGCAGGGTGAGACCAAAGTGCAGACTCTCTTAATGTGTTCGGAGTCTATAGTCAAGCAACATGAAAACCATAAATCAACGTCATAGGAGAAAGATAAATATTAATGTAGTTATCAACAATAAAAGAATCCCAAAACACTGAACTTGGCTCTCTAGCTCAATCTTACAATCGAATTTTCAGTTCAGTTGTTTGCTTCAAAGGAATTTAATCCCAACTAAGACCATGAGGGGATTGTTGTCCTTCAGCAATCATATCAAATAAAGTGCAAACTGCAAACTGAAAGAAGTCAACAATTTAGGCCCGCTTTGTTTCTTTCTATTGGGAATAAATGAACTCCAAAAAAGCTTAGATGACAAGGTCAGGTGATATAACTGCAAGTGAGAAAAGGGCTATAACTCCACATGGTATGTTCTTTTTACCCACGGAAAATTGTTGGACGATTTGAAGCTACATGAACAATACTAAGCAGGCCCAAGAACAATTTAGTAAGGAATATAAATGGACAAAAGTGGTTGTTTTCTAGGCCTCTTTTTTTTAGGGGGGGGGGTTGTCTGCAAAGTCAGGGGATTTACTTTTAAAACCACCTTGCAAACTCGGGTGCACTTGCAGCCAGTCAAAGCAATTTGTATGGAGTCACACATTATCCTGTAACCCTTTTTCCTGGTAAAGTTGATTTCTGCAGTGCTAAGAATGCACTTGGTTCATTTGTTGTTTACCACATTATAAGGGAGATAAACATTAGCAAGACTAAGCCAAGGTTCAAGAATGGCCCAATCCGATAAAATAAATAAAGCTTCCACGTTAAGTATAATACAGCCATATACAGTATCTTAAAAATGCATGAATGCTTATATTGCACAATAGGTTGACCATGCAAGCTTGATGAGAATTATAAATTTATAAAAACAGTGAGATGGACATGTGATAGGACCATATGATTATTTAGCCTACACTGCCAAGAATTAAAATAATAGTAACTTCTATGCAGATTAACTATTACTTTTTTCTGGGCCAACCAGATAAACTATTACTTAAGAAACCAGAATTAAAATATGTTGTGCATCCATAACTATATAGCTGACACCCATCAATAATCTATCCATGGTAATATATTGTCAATTGTCATGCCTAATTAAACCAAATACCACAATCAATAGGTCAAGCCCAAAGGAAGGAGCAAGGAAAAGTCTACAACGGCCCTAGGAAGCTAGAGAGAAATTAATATCTAATTTCAACGTATGTTTTAAAACTGTAGATAGTCAGATGTTAATTTGACATTTAATGTGATCAAAAGATAAATTCAAGGTCTCACTCGATTTGTTTTAACTCTCAGCAAAGTACATACTAGGTCAATCAAGGTTAAAAAGACATAAAACCTGATTAAGTTGTTCCTTTCGAATTCAGGAAAACAATTTT
This sequence comes from Vachellia pachyceras, assembly GCA_025593235.1. NCBI lineage: Eukaryota > Viridiplantae > Streptophyta > Magnoliopsida > Fabales > Fabaceae > Vachellia > Vachellia pachyceras. The sequence continues at coordinate 3,329 of JANTPZ010010646.1, read as the reverse complement.
CCGTGTCTTCAATTCTCTAACGAATATATTGATGACGTCAAGGCTGCGTGCCAAACACTTCCATACAAGCACATTCAGTCCATACACAATTCAACCAGAGGTATGGAGACAAGAAAAAATTGTTCAAATTGGGACTTCTAAAACGAGTTCCAAGAAACAAAACGGAAACTGAGAGATATAATTCAGGTCCAAACTTAGAAAGATTATTATATTGTATTCCTTTACAATCACAGCATGATACAGGGCAGAGAAAACACGCCAAAGCTATCTTATGTGCACATAAAATTCAGAACTGAAGCGATGACACCACGACATGCATGAATTATTCTGAAGCTTTAATAATTTATTTTTTTTTGCCAAGAAGCTTTAATAATTTAATATCATCTCAATCCATCAAGACTATCAAATTTCATCAATCATGTTCAAAGAAACTTCCTTCCCCACAGAAAGTCCTGAGCTAGCCAGATTCTTACTTTAGTTATTAGATAGATTAGATGCCAGACGGGAAAAAAATTTGAGCGTATTTTAGAAAACATATGTGCAGCATAGGAAAAGCGATCAACAGAAAATACTGCGAAGGGAGAGGGAAAAAACCAGATAACATTATTTTATTTACCTGTGAAGAGTTTGAAGGCAGTTGGTCTACTCCTTCGCTGAGTAACCCAGAACACATCTTGTTTCTTGGACAAATACAACCCCGGATCAATTATTATCGGCCTTGCCCGTTGATGACTGCACACAAGCACAGAACCAATCAAATTATCATCATCAAAGAACAGGAAGGGGGAATTGTAGAATCAATAACTCCACTCACTCTTTCCAGCCAATGTCACTGGTATGATCAATGAAATTAAGCTCGCGAGGGAGGTACGAAAATGTATGCAGCAGATCTGAGGATGCAAAACTCACTAATCAGTTAGTGATACCACATCAAAGTAAATTACCAATCGTCCTATTGCCAAAATAGGAAACAAATCACTAACCATCCTGGGTAACGAGTGGATAGTCAGAGGCACTTAGGTTAATGAACCAATCCCAGTCACCGCCTTCCCTCAACAGGATCGCAGCAGCTTGAAGGGTGTTCGCAACCATTGTGGGACCCCGGTAAGTAATCAGATTCGCCTTCTTGATTACCTTTACATTACCAAACTTACGGAAAATTGGATGATTTTTCACAAAATTCTGCAGATCAGCCCGCTCCTCAGGCGGCGATTCAAGGTCCAAATGCACGATATAGGAGTTGCGAGGATGGTAAAGTGCTAAAAGCGTGCGTTTGAGCGCATTACCATCACCGACGGACCCAGATATGAGGTATGCAAAACTAGGTGGGGGAGGTAGAGAGGAAGTGGGTATAGGGTGAAGCTTGGATTCAACAAAAACGGAATAGGAGGCGGTTATAGAGCGATAAATGGGAAAGATAGAAGTGCCATCGGATGATGCAAGGGTGGCTAGGCAGAGAAGGAACAGGGAGACAATAGAGCCAATAGCAAGAGGGAAAATCCACTTTCGCTCCCATTTTGGTTGGTGCCTCAAGTGCACGTAATAGTTCTTCAATTTCTTCATCTGCAGCAAGTCTTAAGTCTCCCTCTCTGGGTGTGATAACTGATAACTGATAAGCGAGATAGGAGGGAGGAAGAGGGGGTTTAAAAAGGAAGTGTTAGGAAGCCATGGCGGCGATAATGCGCCGCAGAAAGTGGAAACTCGAGAAGTTCAGAGAGAAGTTGAGGAATGAGAGATTTTGGGATGGGAAATTGGGTGAGAAGAGGCTTTAGCGATGAGTTTCTCACTCTTTGTCACGCCGTGACTAAAGGAGAAGTTTGGTGGGCGGTAGCTTCACTGTTGTTGATCGCCACAATTTGGTTTTGGTCGTATAGTACAGGCTCTTGTCGCCTTGCGATCAGATGGCTGAGAATCGCATTTAACTCAGGAAGACGGTTTACCGGCCACCTGAATCCTCTTGCGCTACCTCCTTTTCTTTTTTTTACCATGTCGTCCTAGTGTTATCTTTTTCATCTTCTTGCAATAAAATAAAAAATATTCATTCAAGTACGTTAGCTAACAATTACTGACATTGAAAATTAAAATTCTATTTACTAATTGCCCGTAATTGCTATAAAATAAAAGTGTTTCTTGTGTTCTCTAAATTATTGCTTACATCATCCATATTTATAATGTGTTTTTATTTTTTATTAAGCTAAGTAAAGATAATATTAAAATTTCTTGGTTATATTAAAAAGTTTATTATTGTAAGGAATATGAAACATGATTACATAGCATCGTTACATTATTTATGTTTCAGTGTTGTTATATACAACGAACAAATGTGTTTTTTTTACCTCACACCCAAGAATGTTTAGGCTCTAGAAAATGGGGGGTGGGTTACCCATAGTGGCGGACCTATATTGATTTTAGAATGTAATATCCTAAAATTTTTATTAAAAAATTTATCATTAGAAAATATTATTTTATGATAATTAAAATTTATTATTATGTATTTAAGTAATATGATGTTAATTATTATGATTCTTGAAATTTAAAATAATCTACAATATATATTTAAATAGTTAAAGGGAAAAAAAAGAAAAGAATGAAACGGATCCTTTTTATAATATTAGAAACCTTTGGGTCTATTGTGTAATTTTCGCCATAAGATTTATTTAAACAGTCACACGGAGCGACGCCGTTTTTCTGTGCGTGGTACTCTTCTCATCACTGTTCATCGGCTGCTCAGTGTTTTCCGCTGTTTTAACATTTAGGATCTTATTTTGATAAGTGAAACTACTTCTAATAACTAAATTTCTTTTATCAAAATTGTTCTATAAATTTTTCTCTTTCATATGGTAGTAATTTTATTTTGGATAGATGGAATTTCTAGAGTTAGAATTTTTAGAAGTTATACAAATATAAATGGATAATTTTAATCAATTTGAATTTTTTATTTGGTTGTTTTATTATTTTATAATAATTTTTTCTTAAATCAGATACTATTTATGATTTTTTTTAAAACTTAAACTTACTCTTATATTTTTTAATCAAACTAAATTTTGTATTAAAAATTAAATTAAGAATAATTGATAAACCATTAAAATCATGACTTCGGGAATGAATGTGATGACTATACACGTATTGTAAAGTTGATGGGTTGAAAAATGACGTCATGGGCATTGTTTATAAGCTTTTTAGAATTTTTGTATAATTTTACAACACACATATATATAGAATTAGGCAGGGAAAAGATTAATCACATCAATCAAATCAATTTACATTTAAATTATGTTGCGTACGCCAACTACACATCCTGCATGCCTAAAATAAATTAGAGTTTGTTT
>JANTPZ010010643.1:0-10568 GCA_025593235.1 Vachellia pachyceras | reverse complement strand
TTGCAGGTTGTTGCGTATGATTTTGGAATCAAGCTTAATATACTTAGGCGCCTAGCATCTTATGGCTGTAAAATCACTGTGGTACCATCTACTTGGCCAGCATCAGAAACTCTAAAGCTGAGGCCAGATGGAATTCTTTTCAGCAATGGTCCTGGTGATCCTTCTGCCGTTCCCTATGCCGTTGAAACTGTAGAGAGTATACTAGGAAAGGTGCCTGTTTTTGGAATTTGCATGGGCCATCAATTATTAGGTTAGGCACTGGGAGGTAAAACCTTTAAGATGAAATTTGGCCACCATGGAGGAAATCATCCAGTTCGTAACCTTCAAACTGGCCATGTTGAAATTAGTGCTCAGGTACATAATTGAGTTTTTTTTCTTAAAAATAATTTATTTTATGAGATGGGGAAAAAATTAGTCCTAGTAGTAGTTGGGTGATGTATTACTTAAACATGCAATTCTTCGCAGTGAGTAAATATATATATTGCGTATGCTTGATTATTATTATTAACTGGACTGTAAGAGCTTAGTTACACCTTTGGTCTTGCCATGAACTATGAAGTAGAAGATCATGTCTAGCTGCAATATGAATGGAAAAACTTCATCCTTTGTCATCGTGTATTTGGTATGATGAACAAATGTTTGTGGTCACAAAGGTTGTAGTCAATTGGAAATGAAACTTGGTCATTAGATTTGCCTTTCCCAGAAGTTTATATATTATTTTAAAATGGCAGAACCACAATTATGCGGTTGACCCTGCAACACTGCCAGAGGGAGTGAAGGTTACTCATGTCAATCTCAATGATGGAAGTTGTGCTGGCCTCGCATTCCCTGCTCAGAAGATTATGTCGCTTCAATACCACCCTGAAGCGTCTCCAGGACCTCATGATTCAGATTATGGTATGAGACTTCGAGTTATTGACATTTTATAAAACACAAATGGCAAAAGGAATCAAAGCTTGTCAACATGCTCAAATGTATATAGTGATGAAAATTATGTTGTATCGTAGAATTTATGGTTGAAGAGCAGATTGAGATTCCTAGCTTGCAAGTCCTGATTAGGGGGACATTGATTAATTTCGCTAGTTTCGTTCACTTGATTTAAAAAAAAATCAATATTGCTCACACGATTTATTGATAATGCAGCCTTTGAGCAGTTTGTGGAGCTAATGAGGAAGGAAAGAAGCAAGAAGCATGAGGCAAGTGTACACCATCTTTCAACCGCGTGAGCCGTGGAAGCTTAGTGCTGTTAAGTGAGCTGCTATCCCAATGCGGATGAAATGTTAGGCATTAGTCTCAATGATTTTGTAGATGAATTTATCCATCAATGTTCTGCCGAGGTTAATTTAGGTTTTTATGGTCTTCCCTGTGTACCAATAGCAAAGCTTGCCTGAGATTGTTGTATCTTAACAATCAAATGGTGAATTCATTGTCTGTGGAATTTTTGGATTGAGCAGTTTGTCAACTGATTAATCATAAAGATGAATTAATGTTGTAATCCTCTGATGGTTCCTGCTTCCTCGTAAACATTGGTCATTGTCCAACACTTGGAAATCTGCGGTGAGGGAACACAATTTACAATCCTATAAATCAGAGTTGTTCAGGCCCACCTCTGACTTATAGGATTGATCGTGCTACAGCGGGTAACCTTCAAACAGCACATAAGATGAATATCCTTCAATCATAGGAAGTACCACGGGTGATGAGGAAAATTTAAGGACCAAGACATGCGCATGTGTCCATGGCGGAACAATCGAAACTAGAGTTAACAATAGAACAATCATTGTTTTTAATTGCTTTAAAAATACCCAGTCCATTAAATGATTGATCAAATTCAAATCACAACGGAAATTCAATTCATCTACTCATTCACAATATGTTGAGGGCCAAACTTGAGTAGTCTTTCTGTTCAGATGGTTTTGAATAAGTATGTTTATATAAGTCCAAACAAAATTTTTCTTAAATATTTACTTTATAAATAACATAATAAAAGATTAACATTTACTGTTAATTCAAATAATAACTTTAAGGAAAAGTAAACTACCTACATATAACAATGATCAAATTCACGTTACGACAAAAATTGAATTCATCTAATCTAACTCATACAGAATAACTTAACCATACTTAGAGCTTGTTCGGAAACAGCTTCTAAAACCTAGGTTTGGTTTCAAAATCTATTTTCCAAAATCTATTTTAGTTACAAAACCTCAATTTGAAACCGAGATTTTGAAGCCTAGGTTTTCTCTCTCTTATTTTTTCCTCTTTCCTCTTTCCTACTTTTTCTTTCTTTCTCTTTCCTACTTTCCTCTTAATCCACTTTTTTGTCTCAAAATCCGTAAAAGTTAATAACTTCCCAAGCATAAATCACTTTTCAAAACTTAAATTTTGCAAAGCTATTTTCTAAAATCTATTCTTCTAAACCTAGATTTTGTCTCGGAATCTATAAAACTTATTTTCAACTATATATCCAAACCAAACAAACTCTTAAAGAGGTTTCCAAAGCTAACCGTCTGTTCATTTACCATGGTTGCAAGATATGAAACTGCATTTCTAAATACAATTAGCCTGCGTTTGAAGAGAGCGGCACTTCAAATTATAGAATACTTTCTCTGATGCAACATGTTTAAAACATTATTCTTAACCAAATTTGTAAATTAAGAACAAACACATTAGGCTCCCTTTCTTCAATTTCTCTAATACTGAAAAGAAAAGGCACATCTAGATTATACCCAACAAAACGAACATATAGATATACCAGCAAAAAAAAACAGTGATGCAAACTTGTACACAGAAAAATGAAACGTTTGTTAATATTTCCAAAACCCGACACCCAAATTCGAGTTTTTTGTTACAAATTCGAGTTAAAATGTCGATTAAACCCACATTAGGTCATTTAGAGACACAGGATAGCCCAATCTTAATTATAAAGTCAGGATTGAAATAATAAAAGATCAATTTGAAATCACAACAGGAGCAACAATCATCTAATTCGCTAAACAAATTCATTGATCATTTCTAGACAGTCTACAAACAGAGTAGATATCTGTCCATTTTTTCTCATATTTGATATCGATAGGAATGAAAGCTTAGATACAATCCACTTGGCATGAAAGAAAAAACTAGGTGTTATCAAGCTCTCTCGCCTCTAATTCTCCTGGCAAGTTGGATATCCTTGGGCATGATAGTGACCCTCTTGGCATGAATGGCACACAAGTTGGTGTCTTCAAACAACCCTACCAGATACGCCTCGGCGGCCTCCTGAAGAGCAGCCACAGCACTACTCTGAAACCTCAGATCGGTCTTGAAATCCTGAGCGATTTCTCGAACCAGACGCTGAAATGGAAGCTTGCGAATGAGAAGCTCGGTGCTCTTCTGATACTTTCTGATTTCTCTTAAGGCCACAGTTCCTGGTCTGAAACGATGAGGCTTCTTCACACCACCGGTGGCCGGAGCAGATTTCCGAGCAGCCTTGGTGGCCAACTGCTTGCGGGGAGCCTTTCCGCCGGTAGATTTACGAGCAGTCTGCTTGGTTCTTGCCATTGTTGAACTGGTTTCTGTTGAAGCCGCCTGCGAAGTAGAATTGAATGGAAAAGATGAAAGAGTGGCGATGAATGAGGATGGAGGGGATTTTGGTATTTATAGATGATCAAGTACTGAAATTTTTGGAGGGAGATAGGTTTCGAGGAACCAAGGACGCGGATTGAGGATTGATCTGACGGTCAGGATTTGGTTATGGGGCAGCACGCGGATCACCATCTTTTGGTCTGAAAACTGAGATTTTTTATTTTTGCTTTTTGAATTTTCAAACTTGGCGCCATAACTTCCAAATGAGAGAGTTTTGTTTACAAATTTCAATTATGATTTAAAGTAGTTCAGCCCCTGATTTAAATGTTAATAGTTACGTTGTAATCAAACTATGATTAAATACATATACTTTAATTAAATATAAGCTGTCCTAAATAAAAAAATAAAAATAAGTATATAAAAAGTTGGTTTCAAATAGACAATAGTAAAATTAAGTAAACTGGTGGGAAAAAAAAGTAAAATTAATTAAACGTTACTAATGTGATCTTATTTTATATTTTATGGCTATAAAATAAAGATAGAGTAGGGGAGAGCAACAGACAAGTTGGACAGCCCATGCCCTAACCCGTTACCCCCATTAAACGTTTCATGGGTACGAGCTAGCTCATACCCGTACATGAACCTGTTTAAACTCTTTTAAATCGGTTGACAATAAATGAGCCGGTTTTGAACGAGTAACGGACAGCCCATTTTCAGAAAGACAAGTATGATCGAATACATACCATAAGAAGTGAAGGTGCCAATGACTAGTCCACAGAAACTGACAACAAGTTTTGGAAATATGAGGCGCACTAATTGCCGTTGTAGCTGAGAATTTCATAGTCATGCTTAAGATAGCCTTCCAAATTCATGTCTGGCTCTGTTGCTTTCTCTAATATATCTTTCATTGTTGCTTCCTGTGCCATTATTTCAAAATCAAACATTTATAAAAAAAAGAGTTTTTTTTTTTAAAAGACACTTTTAAGATTGTGGAGGACACATATAAGCAACAAATGATGAATTGACACATACCTGCAAGGGATATTTGACAAAGGCACATTCAAAACGGCCTTTGCAGTAATAATGGAATGAAATGGTAAGTATTGGGAGAGCAATGAGAAATGGAGTTGATGTAGAAGCTTTTTTGGTGCTTAGTAGCCCCAACAGAACTATTTGTGAGACTATTAGTGCAATTATGACATGTAAATGGACATAAGGCCAAAATGCTGCACCACTCTCATACTCTTAATTATAAACGTTAATAATCTGCAATAAGATTGTTTCGGTTAAAATGAACAAAGTATCAAACTTTAATAGAAATAATAAGATCTTATTTCTAATTAATTATAATGAATTTAACCATTCCTTTTTTTTTACCTGATGACGGAACACAACATAGGTCAGAGTAAAGAAAACTATAATGAAATGAAGAACAAGAGTTGTGACAGCAGCATAGACTAGACCAAGCAAAAAGTAGAGTTGAATGCGAGGTTCTCGGGTGTGGAAACCAATGCTCCCAGGATACATGGCCTCTTCCATGTCCTTCTCAGTCTTCACCAGAAAGAAGTTTTTCAAGTGACTTCAACATTAGAATCTCTGCAGCTATACCAACCCATCCATCAACCATTATGAAAGTAATGAAGAAAGTTGCTTTTATTGGAATTGCATCTCCGATTGTCTCAGGGTATCTGTCGACATACAACAAGAAGTTCATTCAATGATGTATAGAAAAAGAAAAATTCTTTGCATAAAATACGGATAAAATACATTGTAAAAAATTATTTATATGGGTAGGTTTTTTGCCCACTCGTAACGGGCCACCATTGGGCGGGCCCAGTTCAGGGAATTCTCTCTGGGTCAGAGCGGGTTATGGGTTTCGTGCTCTCCCCTAACAGGGAGAATGATCAAAAAATGCCCCAGAACTTCTCAAACCTCAAATGGTGTCATAAATAAAGTAAAAGACATATTGTTATCAGTTTGCAACTTGGGTTTTACAAATTTGTGTGAAAATATGGAATTGCCCTTTAAACATTTGAAAAGGCAAAATTTTCCCTTCCACTCTATATCACCCTACCATTATTCTGTGGGGTATTGACAACTCTATTAAATCAAATAATAGTAACGTGAAGTTTTATGACAAATCTTTCATTGGCATGCCTTTGTTTATTTTATAATTTTCACAAGTTGCCTGTTAGGATCCTTAAGTTATTTCTTTTTGTATGGCCCATATGTTATTTCATTTAGTTGTGGAAAACAAATTCTTTAATGTCAGCATATTGACAGGTGTTCATAGTGTATTGATAACTTTGAATAAAGTGTTGACAAGTATTTTTATGATATTGACAACTTCTCAATGATAAGGTATTAAAAACTCTAACAAACATACTGAAAACTTATTATATAGGCCAAGTGTGGTTCAAGTTGGTCGCAGTGAACTCAAGAGCTGAACATAGCAAACTTCATTGATTAACAACTTTGCATAAAGTATTAACAACTCTGACACCCCTATTGACAACTTACTCTATCCTTCTCGCAATATGTATTACGCGGTGCCTATGTTTTTTCTTTCCTATTTGTAAGGAAAGTGTTCAAAGCGTATTGACAAATTTTACGAAATGGTGCAAGTGTTCAAAGCGCATTGACAACTTTTACGAAAGGGTTGATAAGTATTCATATGCTATTGACAACTTTTTAACTGTGTTGTCTCTGGTCTCTGTTACATTAGTTAACGACTTTGCATAAGGTATTGATGACTCCGACAAACGTATTGACAACTTATTGTATAGGCCAACTAGGATTCAGGTTTGTCACAATGAAGATGCCTTGATAGGTTTCTTTTGTGGAGTGATGAAAGTTGGCGAGAGCGAACTCAAGAGTTGGTCCCAACGAACTTGGTTGACAACTTTATATAAGGTATTAACAACTCCGACAGATATAATGATAACTTACGTTATCCTTCTTGTAACATGTATTCCATCCTGTCCATGTCCTTTCGCTGAGTAGCATATTAACAAATGTTCGTGATCCATTGACAACTTTCTATATGTTTTTGACAGGTTTTTTTAAGCTATTAACATGTAAACTTATTAAGACCTTATTGATGTTGTTAGTTTGCTGACAACTACGAATGATGTATTGACAACTCTAATATAAGTAATGACAACTTACATTATCCTTTTCACTTTAGGATCCATATGACAACAAGAAGTTACAAATATGCAAATGACAAATGAATATTAAAATTATATTTTCAAGTATTGTTTTCTTTCCATTGTCAACAAAAAGTTCATATTACCTACATAATTATAGCCCATATAGGCATACACCACAAACATTAATTAAAAGAATTGACAGCACTTTTAAGGAAATTGACAACTTCACTGAAGGTATTGACAACACTTCAGTATTCATATGACAACAAAAAGTTACAAATTTGTAAATGACAAATAAAAATAAAACATTACATTCAAGTATAGTTTTCTTCTCATTGCCAACAGAAAGTCTATATTACTTATGTAAGTATAACCTACATACTACAAACATTAATAAACAGTATTGGCAATACTATCAGAGAAATTGACAACTTCACTAAAGGCAGTGACAACACTTAGCATCCATATAATAGCAAGAAGTAAAAAGATGAAAGCATCCATTAAAAGATGACAAGAGTTTGTTTCCTATAATCCTATTGAAATCCAAACAATGCCTGCAACCCAATCCTTCTGGCTGCTTCCAAAACCCACTCTTGTCTTCAACTTTTCCATCATCATCATCATCAGTTTCCTCTTTCACCTCGACCTCTGAGAATAACACCAAAGGCAATGACAACTTGGTATTTATCCAAACCCTCATCTTATTGAATTTTGACAAAATGAATTGTGAACAAGCGATTGAGATTACTGAGGATTTCAGCCGATATAGGTATGGAGAGAACGAAGAGAGATTGAGACAAGTAAACATTTTGAAGAGGGGAGAGGATAGTTAAGGGTAGTTTCATCCTTTTCACATAAATTTGCAAAACCCAAATTGTAAATTGATAGAAATTTGTTTTTTAACCTTGTTCATGGTACCGAATAGGATTTGAGAAATTTAAAAGTATTTTCTGATCATTCTCCCATAAAGATATGCTTGGAACGCAGCTTATAATACATAATCTAAAATTTAAAGAGCAAAAAATAATCTCATCATTTACCTAATTCACAATCGATCGGACATTAAAATTGGGTGCAAGACAAGGATATCAAATAATTTTGTGAAGACACTTTCAGCTTTTCTGTGACGTGAAGATGTGTGAATGGATTCGTATAGTTTCATGAAATATATCAAACAATTGAAACATCACCCTTTTCAACCATTTCAACTATATTTAAAGGCTAAGATAATTTAATATAAATGTTTAATTTTAATTTTAGAAAATTCAAGACAAATGACCAGCCACCAGTTCTTTGCTTTTTCCTCTTCTGTTTTTTTCTGGGCCAACATATGTTTTTTGATACATATGTTCCCTTCTTTTGCATGCATATACTTGGCCCAAAGTAATAAGTCCAACGATGAACAGCATAAAAAACTCAGCCCTTTGGCATCCACAACCGCCCCGTTAAGGACTGATCCATCAGTCTCTAGTCTCAAGACATTCAAAGGGTGCAAATAATTCCTCCAAAAAAATTAATTTAGAAAAATATTAACAAATAGAAATAATAATAATACCAAAAAAATAGTACACTAAATTGTTGTGGTCACGTACCGTTTAGATTAGGGGTAGAAACTAATTTTTCAACCTCATTTACAGTTTACAAAATAAATATGTAAAAAGAATTTTTATATCAATTTTCGTAAACGGGTAATTAACTTTGGTGGGATGCTGCAGATGAGGGATATGATTAGGGTTTGGGGAAGTGGGACCCACACAGAATATGATTGGCATCACAGTCACAAGATCCCCAGCAGTAGTAGCACCACCACCCTTCTAAAGCAAAGCACAGCCGTCCCATATGATTACCAACCACCCATTCCATTTCGTTTGCCTCCCTTTTTGCCTTTTGAGGACAACCATTGCCTTTATTCCACTTTATAATACAATTACTTTTTATTTAGAAAAACATTACCTTTAATTTTCTCAAATATTTTATTAAAGGGTGACAGTTACAGCTTACAACTAATTGTATATATTTTTTTTGAAAACTAATCATTCAATTTTATCTCAATTGTAATCCAACTCCTAAAATTTATTTCGGCACAAACTTAGTTCTTAAAATTTTGACTCATTTAAAATTTAAATTTTACACTTAATTTGACTTGATGCAACTTAATATATGTGTATATATATAAATTTATCCATTAAAAATATAGACAAAACTTATGTCAAATTGTTTACATTGGTAAGTGAATTTACAAGTGTTTATATCATTTTAATAACTAGTAATAGCAAAATAATAAGTATTTATCTCTAAGGCCTTGTTTGGTTCAAAGTATAGGAGGGGAGGTGGGTTATTTAATTTTTAAAAGTAGGCGATGAGAGGTGGGTAATTTGGTCAGATTGGAATAACAATTTTCTCACCCCTTCGAAAACCCCGAACCAAACAATGTCACTTTACAAGTGCATGTAAGCATTTTATTATCCAATAATAGTAAAATAGCATCCTTATGAAAATTTATAAATACCAATTTATAACTGTTTATAAATGAATTTAGAAGCACATAAATAAATTTTAACAACTAAAATAACAAAATAACAAGTGTGATAAAAATTGATGTAATGAATATGACCAACATGGTCTAAGTTTTGTCTTTAAAATATTAATCCCTAAGTTTACAAAAAATAATTTTAGTCTCTACAGAGCATTTTGAATAGTTGATATTAAAAAAATTGAGTTGTATCAAGTTAAATTTTAATTGAATTAGAATTATAACAATTGAAGTAAACTAAGTTAAAGTTTAATGATAGAATTACAACCAAATAAAAATTATAGAAAAAATGGTTGATTTTTTTGTTCTAGCATATCTCATGGTGCAAGAACATAAAAGTGGTGCACAACAATATGTCTATAAAGCATTTTCTCTATAATTTAAAAATTCTAGAATCAACAATGAATATTGAATCTGAGTTAGTTCTTTAAAATATAATGAACCAAAAGTTTAATTCTTAGTTGAAAGAGGTAAATACATGCTAGATCGTGCATTAAACAAAATTGTTTTCAATATGCTTATACATATATTTTAAAGAAATACAGGTTCCAGAACGTATTTACGTAGTTGTTGCATTTTTATATTTTCATGGACAATGTTGCATTTTTATATTTTCATGGACAATGCAGCCGTTGCTTCATTTGCAAGACGACTAGCGAAGTGGTCATTGTACATGACCAATTCACGTTATGAACTTACAAACCATAAGTCGTCAAATTTTAGAGACCAATAAACACATAAATGTGTGTCTAAAAATTTTGTTGAGAGAAAGGAATTTATAAATTCTAAGATATTTTATGAATTTCGAGATGCTTTTACAGATTTCAAGATGCTTTTTATCTTAGTTTGTGTGTCGATTGAAAGGAAGTGATTCTCAAACAAAGATGTACAATGATCTCCAGAGAAGAACAGATTCCATAAAAGCCAGAGTTTAACGCAAATTGACCATAATATAGAATTTCTCCATACATTTAACTATTAAAATTAATGTTCCAAGGGCAAAAAACACCTTCAAATATGCAAATTTAAGCAAAAAAAAAATGAGAAGCAAATATTAAAAAATACATCACTCCTTTGCTAACGGATACGCTCTTTGGAAAAGGCATGGATCAACAAAGGCAAGTAATGCCCTCTTAAAACAACTTTCTGTCCACCACTATGAACCAGAGTACCATACAATCAAAGCTCAGACTACCCGCCAATGACCGACACCAAAAACCGACTGAAGCAGATAATAATTCGCCATTAAAGCATCTTCAAGAACTTAGAAGCATTTCCTGTGGACAATGGATGGACCAGACTCATCATATTCACCCTTT
>JANTPZ010010642.1:0-10075 GCA_025593235.1 Vachellia pachyceras | reverse complement strand
ATAGCCCAAATGAAGGGAGGATACATCAAAGGGGATAGAACAAAACATATTTCTCCTAAATTATTTTTCACTCATGACCTTGTGAAGAAAGGTGAAATAGATATTCAACAAATCAGTTCAAGCAACAATCTTGCTGATTTATTCACCAAGGCTCTTCTAGGTGCAACATTTCAAAAGCTTGTTCATGGCATCGATCTTCGCAGACTCAGAGATCTCAAGTGATGTCATCATGAGGGGGAGTCGATACACGTTGTACTCTTTTTTCCTTATCTAGGTTTTGTCCCACTGGATTTTTCTAGAAAGGTTTTTAATGAGGCAGCACTTGAGAGTGTATCAGTGAATGATGTAATCTTTTCTTTAACTGGGTTTTGTCCCACAGGGATTTCCTAGTTAAAGTTTTTAATGAGGCACATTCATAATGGACATCCAAAGGGGAGTGTTGTAAATACATTACAAGAGTGGATGTCTATAGACTCTTGATTTCCTAAACCATAAATACTATACATGAATTATTGTTGAGAAATTAAAGAGGTGTTCAATGTACAAAGGGTTACAATGCATGTACATTGGTTTACAATGTATGAACAAAGATTCATGATGTATATTCATCCCTATTAATTGTTCTACTCATTACTCATGATCCTTGGGGGTCACACCTAGAGGCCTATAAATAAGGTTTTATACATGACATTCTACACATCCAAAAAGTGAATAGAATTCCTCTCAAACTTTCTCATTCTTCTTAATTCTTCTCTTCTCTTGCTTATTTACTTTTAATTCACAACCGTAAGAGTTTTTTTATATTTATTTAAAACGGGAGAGAGGACATGATAGAATTGAATTACAGTAGGCAGCAAGTGGGCAGCCACATGAGGAGCACCGAAAAGAAGCAAAGATAGCCACGCGTTTTTACGAATCTCGGCAGCCGAAGCGGGTTTTGGCCCAGTCCACATGATTGATGCCGCGTTCCCTCTCATTTCAGTACCTCCATTTCACACAGGCGTTTAATTAATTAATCATTAGGTTCATTCCTCCTTATTCTGAGGGATTTGCTTCCATAATAATCTGCAGTCTTAACTCTCAATTAAACACAGTGGATTCCCCATTATCCCTTTTTAACTCCCCCTCGTCACGTAGCAGTGAAATGTTTTAAACAAGATGAATAATTAATAGAACCGTGATGGTGTTGACCGAGGTTGCTTCCGGGATACGTTTTTTTGGGAGGCCGGTGAACAAATCCAACGACACAACACCCAAGCTCGCTTGGTGCCTTGCGAAACGTCACCGTCTTACCTAGCAGGGGCCCCACCGACCCATAATTGACCACGGTCACCGGTCCACGCCACGTTGTGCCCCTTAGTTTATTTATTCATCTGTTATAACTGGGTCAACATTTTTAACTCTTCTCCATTCCCTCCCGCTGCTCCATTCGTTGGCCGCCACACAACAATCCTGACCCCGTTTCCTTTCCTTTCCTTTCCTTTTGTTTTTTTCACGGGCACGATCGATCTGCTTAGACATCCATTTCAGCCCCTGATTGCATGTGAGAATGCACCAGATTCCCTGCTTTTATCTGTTTAAGAATCCGTTGGAAGAATGATTTTATATAAATCGGAGTAAGTACTCGAGAGGCGTAGCAGTGTTTTAATATGCAGCAACCAACACATTTGAGAGGAGTTTTTATTCGTCCTTTCAAGTCCTGCAGAGTAGTCTATAGGAACGAGATACGTACCTATGTTGTCAACCCATTCCCGCCTTACAATCACCGACAGACAACTCACCATGGGATCGACAGGTTAATATATATACACATATATACTTGTTGAAAGCTGACTTAATAAGATTTAATTTCGTCTGGTTTCAATAAAACACGCTGAAGCTTATGGGATGGAGTGAGTATTTTACTATTTAGCATGAATGGTGGTAGGGGTGGGATATATTAAGGTGGTAATTGGGAGAAGGAAGGGAATCCATTATTTGGTGGGGAAGACCCATGAATCATGATTCATGAAGAGTGGTTGACGAGACGCGGATTATGTTACCCCACCAAACCGTTGCTGCTTTTTCAGCAATCACCCATTAATTAGCAGCGCTAAAGCTTATCCCTTCCACGACGACGGACCCCTCTTCTCTAATTAAATAATGAGACCCCGTCTTTTCCATGTCATTCGTGATCTGTGATACGCAGAGGGGGAGAGGACCTTCTAGAAGGGCAGCATATATATATATATATAATACTCATATATAATAGAAGGTGGAGTTGCCTTGCCTCTCGTGATTATATAAAGTTGCCTTTGGATCCATATATCCCATTTCCCTTCCCATCGTTAAAGGTGGATCCCTGCATAACGCATACGAGGCAGAGCATGACCGAGTCAACGTCCGAGAGCTGCAGCCAAACTACTTGCTTTAACACCCAAGGAAGAGAAGCAGAGGGAACGGGTCAATTCCAATGAGACAGCGACACGCACTTTTATATTTGTATATTATTATACACATAACAAACCCTATCAATAATATCCTTTTCCTCTCGTTAAGATTGGAATCCATTAAACACAGCCCCACCACGATCCTCCCTTGTCCTTTACCGCTCATTCAACTCATAATATAAACAATTTTTCTTTTTTCCTTTTCTTTTAAAAAGGATCTGATAAAAAAGCTGTTCTACTAAAGGCAAAAGGGCTTGCTGATAAAAAACAGCTTGCTCAGAAAATTAAAATGAGGAGGAGGGCACATAGCTTGGCGAAGCATGACGGATGCGATGACATGTGAGATTGAGTAGATGCCTGCCGACACCACCACACATATTTTCACCACAAAAATCCCAAATCAATCTGCGATGCCCTCCCATTCCCACTACATGCCTTTTTTTTATTAATGAAGTCCCCGTCCTATTTTAACTTATGTCTCCTTTATTTTAAGAAAAAACTAAAAACATTGTAGGTTTTACGTTGATCATGATTCCACGTTTCCCAGTCCCACCATCATCAATGAACTGGTAGGTCGTTTCATTTTCTGATATGTTTGTTTGTGGAATACCTTTCTTTTCTTTTCATTAGTTCCTTTTAGGCTTTTACCCCGGGAGTGAGCGGAGGGCTAACGAGGTGTGTCGTAGGAAGCTATTTGATTGTGTTGGAAATGGGCAATCCTTGTTGGATTAGGCCCAAATCTATATGCTGTGTCGAATGCGTAAATAAGGACTCTTGTGGGGTTAAAATGCAATTTTCCAAAATTAATTTTAAAATTCAAAATCAAATACATAGTGGGAACAGTTATTGGGAGAAAACGAGGGAATGGCAGTTACAAGTTTTTTGGATTATTATAATTGTCCCTATCCCATGTTCCAGATAACCATAAGGAAAAAAGAGGCTCTCTTCGAAAAAACTTGCAATCTCTCCCTCTCCCTCTCCCAAAACTCTCTCTTCTCTCCGGTGTGCTTTTGCTGTGTCTCATAATTTGGATCCAATATGTGACCAATCTTCCACATGGGTATCTGCGATCTATGTTCGATTTGTCAGGTACGTCCGAATCCATCAGATTGGGTTGACTCACTATTAGGCGTTGAAGTTATCATGGCATGCCAGTCATATCCCACTTGAGATTAAAAAATGACCAACGAAGTGTTTTTTTAAAAAAAAATAAAATCAAAACCGAGGAAGTGTTCCAATCTATGGATTTTAGGGGGAATATAATGGTCACGTGATCCGGGGATAAATTCATCGTATACGCACTGCAGAGATACACTTTCCCATATTTTAAGAAATACATGTCATGTAATATAATTGTCTGCATTTATCTTATCAAAACGTTCATAAACTCCAAACCAGAACTGCTTTGAATACCATAATCTGTGCTAGATACAGTACTGATTGAGGCTGTTGAAGCTTTCCATCTTGGAAGAATCACTTTTGCATGGAGCCCTGGACCTACCACTTCAATTCTTAATTACCAGAAATGCCCTCTGCTTTTGCAAAATCTAAATGATAACTGCATTATCTACCCTTCACCATTGTTCTTACAGCCACATCACCATTTATTTTCCCTCCAAAACTCGTCGTTCATTATGCTATGCTGAGCTCAGAGCGCACAGAATCGTCCATTTCAGCCCTCCAATTTTTTTACGGGGTAGAGGAGATGTGTGGTGATTGGGCCTATACGTGCGTCCAAATGTTCTTACCACATTTTCGATTCAGCCCAACTAGAATTAAAGGGCCGAAATGGGACCCACATCGTGATGATTCTGAAAGGTCCACCTGTTTCATTTGATCTATCATATGCTAATTGTTTGGATCCGTACATCTAAAATACGATGACGCGGAACGATTTTTTGGCCTCCCCACATGTATTCTCTACCTGCACTAGAAGTAATTTTATTACAAATACTGTTAAATAGTGAATACGGATATTTTTATTTGTATTAATTTAAATATTGATTTACTACGCTGAATTTAACCCATTGGTGAGATAGTTGAAATGTGTGTATATGATAGCTAGGCTCCCAAGGTTACTTCTTCGGGGTCGTTAGACAAGATGTTGGCCGACGAAGGCCATGAACTGGTTATTTATTCCTGATTTATTATGCTTTATAGGATCAACTGTCACTTTACATGCTTTTGATTACTCATTATTTTCTCCCACACACTCCTCAGTGAATCAATTTCTATTGTATTTCAATAATCAATGAAGTCTCCTTTGCGAGTATGGCTTTAAGCTCCATAGTTTACATCTATGTAACTTGCTGGTCCAATCCGTGTTTTTCTTGATTCAACTCTTTACTAAAATTTGCAGAGGGCTGCTTACTATTTATGAGGATTAGATGAGCTCGTGGATGAACAAGTCATGATTGCATGATGAGCTCGCGACTGGATATTCTCCCGTTTCTGTACAATAAATAATCGAGTCTATTGTCAAATCCGGCGATGAAGATAATTATGATCTGTTGCCAATATATTCCACCGCGCATATACATGGCACAGAGAAATTAAATGTCCAAATTGAAGAGACTCAGATTTTTCGTTCAAGTCCATTATTGCAGGTTTTGTTCGGAGTTCGTTGCATATCGGGTTTATAGGCTTCAACAGGAATCGGGTTTAGTCGATCTCCTCCTTTTCATTGCATACAGAACATCAAAACATTAATTATGATCACAACGAACTAAAGCAGAAGAGTACCCCAGCTAGTTTCGGGAAGGGGCAATATTAAACGGGGGAAATTAACGAGATTACCAACTGGTTCAAGCCGTGAAACCAACGAACACCAAGCTTTTTCTAATCTAGAGACCACCCAATACAATAAAGCGGAGGGCATTCAGAAAAGCAATATAGTTTCTGTATAACTACAATTGAAGCACAAGGAATAATAAAACCTAATAAGCTAGCCTTTACAGATCATAACATAATACAGGTGCAGCGAAATCACTGGTCAGGAGGCGTCAATACCTTAACCATAATCTGCATGACCCTCAATCTCATTTGCAAAGTCGAAATGTAATCGGCCGTCTTTCTGAACAGTCCATCCAACCCGATGGACTCGACGCCGTTGGGTATGAGCCTCTTCAACTTCGTCACCCTTCTCTCTATCTTGCAGGCCCGTCTTCTAGAACTCCCCATCAAGCGAGCCCTCCTCCTCATCAGAATCCTTCCTCTCCTTCCCCTCTTGGCAACCTTCTTAATCATCACCGCCTTCTGGGTTTCCAACGTCATCACCTTCATGTTTCCAACCTCTCCAGTCCCCTTAACCAAATCTCTGAGAGAAAGGGGAACAAGGGAAGGCTGTGAAGAAACTCCCATATTTCCGATTGGTCGACGCTCTAAGATGCGATTGTTGGTCCTTTTCCCCCCTGTGCCGGATATTGCACACGCAGTGACTGCATTTATAGACGGGGTATCTGCGGGATGGGCTGGTAGCCATTGTAATAAGAATCCAGAAGTGGAAGAAGATAATTAAATCTTTCTGTCTATATTTTCTATATAATTTTATCATTTCAAAAACGGTTATATTGTATTTAGTGGATTATAATTAGGAAGATTTGATCTATCTTTTAAATATTTATATTAACTGAATCACGTACCTTAAGAAATTGAACAACTGAAACCCTAAAAAAATTTATCTCTAGATCTTTAATTAGTTATAAAAGGCTCCACAAAAGCTGATGAAACTTTTGCAACCTAACCATTCAGTTAAAATCATATAGGAATCCGTCTCTAGAACTTTAACTACAAAAGATTTCACAGAAGTTGATCATTCTCTTATGATTCAACCGTATTTTATCTTGAATAAAAACCACAAGTTAAAACTTGTTGAGGAAAAACTTCTCATTCAATTCCTTCCTAGAATAGCTAAATACAACTTGCTCCTTAAATAGGAAATTTACTCGCTCTAATATGACTCAAAATATTAAAAAGATATAATGTCATCTACTTAAATTAAATAAAAAATATTTATATTAAATAACATCCTTGAAATCTCTAATTTGGCACTTATATAACTACATTAATACCATAAAAGATGAACTGCTAATATATCATAAAGATAGTTAAGATAATTCAAAGTATTTAAAAGTTATATTAAATTTTCTTAATAATACACTAAATATAAGAGGACCCTTTCTTTAAATAATAAAATTACATAAAAATAAAAAAAGATTTAATTATCTTCTTCTACGTGTGACTTTTGATAGTTAAATGCTAAGCAATATATCTATTTGAATTGACGTAATTACTCTCAGGATTCCTATCACATTGTATGCCTAAAAAATGATTTGGATCAGATTAGTCTAAGGCCCAATAGACAAGACCAGTTAAAGACGTGATTCACCAGGAGTTTTAACGGTCAAACGCCTAGGAAGCATATGGAGCCACACTCAGTGCTCATGTCCATCACTAGCTCCCTCCAACGTTAGACCAAACTGTTGAGATTTGAAGATCCAGCGACTACTACCCAAGAGTCGGAAGGGTTGTTGGTTGTGACGAACGGGCAACTGATGTCATATTTTTGCCCTTGTAAGCAGACTGATATACTGTCGCACTGCATACACATATCTCCTGCACTCTCCTCCCCTGCTGCCGTTAAGTCTGTCTGTACTTTCTCGCACCACCATCAATACAATTCTGCTCTACTTACTGCATTTACATTGCATTAACATCAATAGTCTATTTAATCTTTCCTAATGGTGTTGGTGGGCCGTTCCTGTTCAATTTTTTTAACTTTGATTATCTACGTAAATTTGGTCAAACAGGCATTAAGGAAGTTTGAGAATATATCAGGAGGTGGGGACCACGTTCGTCTCCAAAGGACTGGGATAAATGAATACTAATAATAAACAAGAGAGAAAAGTGTAATCGTGTGTGTCGCTTGTAGGGTTAGTGCATGTTCTCCAGCACAAAGCACATGCGTCCACATGATTGGTCTTGTTCACCACGCCCACAGCCCAACCCCCTCTCTAAACAACCACCACCGCCACCACCTTTCATCACAGGCAACCTCCGTATTCGTAAGACCACCCTGGATTATTCTCCTTTCCACTTTCTAAATTCAATGCACACACACCGTGATTGGGGTCCCCTTTCACTTCGTCCTTCCAGCTCATCCATCAACAGCACTTGCCTTTCAATATATTTAAAGCTTCAGCCCTACGTTCATGCATGGTAGTTAGCCCATGTTTCTTGATGGGAAACCTTGTTTAGGGGTCTATACAAATTAAGGGCTACAAAATGCTTGCTTGTCAATACTTATGTGAGCAAAGAGCGGACACTTCAGATCACAATGTTGGCGAGAGGAAGGTTTTCTTCTGATATTCTCAAGAACCACTTTTTCTTTATCGTTCGTACTGCGAAGAGCTGACACCCGGACAATTTTTTAAGACAAAGATGCATGCATCTCATCTTTGTCACTGGGCACTGCGGCGAGGATCTGAGGTTGATGGGGAATCAGATCAGAATAAGCAATCTTTGCTTTACTTCTCTAGAGGAAAAGCTATTATATCATTCGCCCTTTTTATTCGGTTCCTACTGGTTCGAGTAAAATTATTATTTTAAACAACAATTTCCCTCGTGTCTGTCCGTACTGAATGGGTGTCAGCGAATAAAGTTTATGAAGGAGCTGATCAGGTTAATGTAAGTTATAGAAGATGGGTAGTTTCTTTAAGGAAACCACCTTTTACAAGTGCTTGGGCTGTAAGGAATCAAGAGTGTATGCACATGCGCAGTTGCAGTGGTGTAAAGTTTAAGGACGTGAAGGATTATACATCCAGTAGCAGTCATGGCCTACGGGCTAAGGGTATTAGAATTCATGTTTCTTTTAAAAAAACTTCTATTCATACAAAAATACTTTTGTACGTACATCCGGATTAAGGTTTTGAAGTAGCGAGCGTGGCAATACCTATGCCCCTTGAGAGCTTGTGCCTCCATTACCACAAAGGTCCGTGTGCTGTGTTTACGCCCACTCGTAATAAATAATCTCCCCACAGATATTATGTCTTTTCCGCAGCTCTCGTTCCACTATTTGTCATGTGATTCATCACATTTTGTTGTGCACAAGTCACGGGTTCAATTATGGCGTAGATATATAGACACACACACTCTCTCTAGTATGATTGGTTATGTTATACAAGTTCAGATTCAACCTTTCAAGTACCACCCATGCACATATGCATACACATGTTGGAATTTCAACCTCGCTCCTCTTCCTCTGTACATGGCTTCCATCGATCGACTTCCCGTTTTCTGCGTTCATCTGTTAACTTCCTCCGTTTTCATTGTATTAGGTTCACCCACCAACCTAATTAACCTAACCCCCGCTCACACACATGCACAGACTCGAAGAAAACACACATTATATCGTCTATAAAACTAATTCCTCCAGTCATTTTCATATAAATGGGTCCCTGTGCACAGATGAACGTGATGATAGCCATAACTCACCGCCAGTTGCTTCGTTAACTCTTTCCTCCTCGCTGTCATGCCCCTCCTCCAATATAAAACAAAACTCATAATACCGCCATGCTCATATTGAATCCAATGGTCAAGAAATCACCACATAAACCACGGCACCTTAAATCCTTAATCATTGATTGACCTGTTCAGGTGCCAGGAGAGAAACCCGGGGGGGGTATATACGAAGCTCCCTGTATTCGTCGTTGGCCATCACTGTCATGCACACCCAACATACAGCTTCGCTTTGAATTCAACGGAACTCATGTTCTCCATGTGCCCAGGAACAAACACTCATGCACCCATCGGCTTTTCCTAATGCATTATTAAGGTGTAAGCAAGCATAATTAATTGTGTCTTGCTAGCCCTTTTTGCTGTATATGGTGTGACCTGGTAGGGCGCTTTATGGGCAGAGGGGTCAGCAGCAAATCGCTGGTGGCTTGCGCGGCAGAATAAGCCGGCTGGTGCTATCCAAACGTCCATGTGCACGCTGACGTGGCCACATGCAGGAACAATTATGGTCGGTCCTTTTGACGCGTCATCATGATAGTAATTCTGGAGGACGACAATCATGGGGGTGGGGGTAATTGAGGCCAGTGTGTTTATCTAATTACCATTATTTCGCAATGAATGGTAATGAATTTCACCGAATGGCCATTACCCATTATCTACTTTTCACATCCATGCCTTCATCCATTAACATTAAATCATCGAATGTAGTACTGATCCACTGCGCGTGAGCCTTCCTTCATGTCCGAGGATGATATAGGGCTTCTCTTACGGAGCGTTTAAAAATATTAAATGAATGCTTAATAGCGTTTTTTCGTAAAACAATATAATCTCCTTCACATATTTACCTTAAATTACGTAAAACTTCTTTACCGTGTTTCCAAACCAGCAAATAATTCACATCGCAACGCAGCACTTTTTTCCTCGTTTTGATTTTCGGGGAGGGGGTTAGGTTATAGGTGTCTAGGCTGGCCCACGGTTCTGACAGCAAACGAACGAGTGATCATTGGGCTTTTCTGGCCCATATGGAATTGAAACAAAGCCCAAATAGACCATTCTGGAACGCTGAAGCCCAGGTGTTTTTTAAATAAAAATATGAAGGAGGTGTTACATAAATATTAGAAGAACACAAAAAG
>JANTPZ010010638.1:0-10500 GCA_025593235.1 Vachellia pachyceras | reverse complement strand
AACATAACTTTTTGTTGGCCCAAAAACCGAATGCCATCGTTTTAACATAAAATTCACTATTTGGGCCTGAGTTGGCAAAAGTTATGTAATTACTTCGAACTTGTTTGGATGTGATTTTGAAAATGGCTTTTACAGATTCTGAGGTAAAACCTAGGTTTTGGAGAATAGATTTTGGAAAATAATTTTTACAGATTTCGAGGCAAAATCTAGATTTTGAAAAGTGATTTATATTTGAGAAGTTATTAGCTTTTACGGATTCCGTGACAAAAAAAAGAATATGAAAGAGGAGAGAGAAAGAATAAAAAGTAGGAAAGAGAAGAAAGAAAAAATAGGAAAGATGAAAGATGAAAATTAGAAAAAAAGAGGAAAAAGTATGAAAGAGAAAACCTATGTTTCAAAACCTAGGTTTTAAACTGAGATTTTGCAACCAAAATAGCTTTTGGGAAAAAAATTTTGCTTGGACAAATCCTCGATTTTGAGGTAAAATCTAGGTTTTAAAACTAAATCTAGATTTTAGAATAGATTTCTAAATAAACCCTGAGCGTATTTTTCTGGGGATATACGCTTGTTGATAATCACAAAAAAAAACTCCGTACTATAAATTTTAAAAGAAATTAGTCTTTAAGTTTAAACTCAAAAGGAGTCAATAACGCTTTCGGTAACTCACGGGAAAAAAAAAATTACATTGACTTGCGGACACTACTGGCAAGAGACCCTTTTGCTTTCGTGAACCAAATATGCAAGACAATCGTATGGCAGCTAGGACCACAAAAATAGATTGAGGAAGATTAAGTTTAGCCGTACAGGTTAGTTATGGTAACGTGCTAAAATAATATTTAAAATTTTGTTGGAAGATACAGTGTATTCATTTACTATTTGACAATGATTTGACCTCGAACAAGATTAGATCCATTAAGAAAATACTAATACTTACAAAAAGCAGATAGAAATAGGATTTAATAAACGATCACATCTTTATTTATAATATGACGATCCGAATCAAACGGATAGCTAATGGGTTTCCCATGCAAGAGGGAATATACATATGGGTTTCCCATGCAAGAGGGAATATACACATTTTATTGGGAGATTTATTTTAAAGTCTCAATGAATGAAGTTATTTATCAAAAGGTCCTAAGAGTTGTTAATAGCAGCTGTTCCACTATCCTTCTCGACTTATCATTCACAACTTTAGATAATGACACTGGATAATAAGTAAGTAACTCAGACACAGATTACACGTATATGGTTCGGGCAAAAAAAAAAAGATTACACGTATATGGTGTAATAATCTAATTTGAAGCAAAGCAGCAATGTGTTTTAAAAGCGACTCTTGAAGAAGGAAAGAAAAGTATCTCTGGGAGGCATGGTTTCTTTCACAACAGGCTGATTCATAATCTCTCGACCCCAGGCTACTGTAAATATTGGAGGCAACACCTAAAATGAAACAACAATGAAATACTTGTTCAGTCACTGATTTGTGATCCTTCAAATTCCTAGAACAGAGAAAACATAGACAAGAGAAAGCTTGAAGTGTTGAATATAATCACCCTGTCACCAGTGAATCTGGACCAGAAACGAGAGAGGGCTCTGGTACAAGGATCAGAAGCAAGACGGGGGCCTCATGGACGACCTCAACGATCACAAGAGACTCAAACACACTTGTCCTTGTGAACAAAAATGGGGACCTTCTTGTGAATTGGGTTCTACCTTCATATTCAGTCTCTATATATGAATTTGGAACCAGACGAATTCAAGCAACTATAGGTCAACCGGTTTAGAATAACAATTAAAACAGCCTCTGGATTCACTGGCTCATTTGCTCCCAAAGGCTTACCAGCGCCTTACTCATATACAGGCTCATATTGTCAGAGTTAACATATAGTATTCAAACGTTCAACCCAATGATCAATATTGAACAAGAGTCTTTTAGTTTGGAAAGCAAGTAATAGATTACATAAACTTAGTTTTCCCCGCCCTTAAAGATCCAATAAATAAAAGAAAATAAATTAAGAACATGGACAAGAAACTTACAGAAATTCTGTTTTTATTCCAAACATTTAAAACTTTGTACAAAGCATTATACAAAGGGAGAGAGAAGAGATTTGCAAGTAAGAGCCTCGTTGCAAACGTGTGTCATCTCCTAAATTCCTAAGTATCCTTTTATAGTGTTAAAGGACTAAAAAGACAAAAGACTCTACAAAAACTATTTACATAAAAGTCTCCTTGTAAGTTAAAAAGGCTATTAAAGTCTATTAAATTTAGAAAAAGCCTACCAGTTTAATAATATAAAACCAGATATTATATTAGGAGGGGAGGTCTCCGATGGTAATAGAGTTACCAGCTCGTGGCTTTAAAGAATGATACTGGGCTCAAGGGAAGTTACATAAGTTTTCAACTCAACTCGAGGTAGCAGGCGAAGATTTTGTTTGAATTGTTAAAGATTTTTTATTTTTAAATATAAAAGGGTATTTTTATCTTTTTATATAAAAATTATGTTTCATTTCCATGACTTATCAAACGTATTTTAAAATTCATATTCATCTCTTTATCCATTTCCATTTCTATTTTTATTAAAATCAATTCCACCGCACCAACGGAGCCCTAACAAATTCCAAATGCCACACTTTGCTGGTCCAAGAAACAAATCCCACTCTTTTCATCTTTTGGGGAAAAATGAGTGTCTTTCTTCCTCTATTCCATTACTCCAACTAAAATATATTTTTAACCACCCCTTATAATACAAAATTATTGTTTTGTTGGGAGCTATTTATATCATTTTTTGCTCAAAATCAATTTATTCCTGATTATGCTTCGTAGTAAATTTCATTCATCGTTAATCCCAACAGAACCTAAATAAAGTTTTTTTTTTATACAAGTTAAGGTGGGGATTTAGTGTCTTCGTCAAGTATTTGGTGGCCCAAAATAGTCCAAACATCACGTTTTGTTGGCCCAAAAACCGAATGTCATCGTTTTAATATGGAGTTCACTATTTGGGCCTCTGAGTTAGCGAAAGTTATATAATTATTTAGTGTATTTTTCTTGAGATATACGCTTGTTGAGAATGACAAAAAACTCCATTCCATAAATTTTAAAAAGCAATTGGTCCAAAAGGAGTCAGTAACACTTTTGGTAACTCACGGAAAAAAACCAAACATGACATTGGCTTGCAGACACTACTGGCAAGAGACCCTTGTGCTTTCGTGAACCAAAAATCCAAGACAATTACATGGCAAGCTAAAACCACAAAAATAGATTGAGAAAGATTAAGTTTTGCGGTACGAACTAGTCACTTGTAACTGCTAAAATAATATTTGAATTTGCTCACACATTTACCATCTGAGATCCAGTAAGAAAATACTACTGCTTACAAAAAGCAGATAGAAATAAGATTTAGTAAACGACCACAGCTTTATTTATAATATGACGATCCAAACCAAACGGATGGCTAGTGGGGTTTCCATGCAAGAGGGGAATCCCCGCTGCTTATACATATTTTATTTTCACTCTCAAAGACAACGGCACTGGATGTTAAGTAGCTAACTCATACACATATTACACGTAACTTGTGTGATCTTCTACTTTGAAGCATAGCAGCAATATGTTCTAAAAGCGACTCTTGAAGAAGGCAAGCAGAGTATCTCTGGGAGGCAAGATTCCTTTCACAACAGGCTGATTCATAATCTCTCGACCCCATTTGTCTAGCTGTGGATATTTTGCTCCACTGTACAGATCAAGTGCTCCAGCTTCTTGAATTATGGGCACCCAGAAAGCGATTATCAGAGCAGCAATGTCCACAAGCCCAAGTGAATCTCCATTGAAGAACTTCCCTTTCAGCTTCAGCTCCTTGTCCAAAATTCTCAAAGCCTCTTTTGTTTCTTTAGTACCATTCTCCCTCTCCTTCTCGTTCGGGTCCCACGCTGCCTTGAATACTGCAGGTATCACCTAAACTCAAAGCAACCAAAGGAAAAAAACACTTGTTCAGTAGTGAGTGACTCATAATTCAAATTCCTACTGAGAAAACAGAAGAAGACAAAGCTCAAAGTGTTGAATATATAATGACCTTGTCATCGATGAACCTAGACCAGAAACGAGCTTGGGCTCTGTGATAAGGGTCAGAAGGCAAGATGGGGTGACCAGGCCAAGCTTCGTCGACGTATTCAACGATCACAAGAGACTCGCAGATCGGCTTATCTTGGTGAATGAGCACAGGGACCTTCTTGTGAACTGGGTTGTACTTTAGAAGAAGATCACTTTTGTTAGTCAGGGATTCTTGAATGTACTCATACGGCACTCGCTTGAGTTTTAGAGCAACCTCTGCTCTAGCCACAAATGGGCTTCCTACGAATCCGAAAAGCTTCACCAGTTGATTTGTTGCCATGGCTAAGTACGTACTTTTTTCTCTTTTGAGAATTGAGGATCTGATGTGGGGTGAAGAACTGAAATTGAGGATCAGTTTCTTATATAGTGAGAGGGTGGAGAACTGTATATGAATCGGGGAACAAAGGAGTCTATTTTTTTTAAGGAAATGAGGACTTCAAAGTTCAAAGTCAGCATCTTGAACTTAATGGGGAAGAAGTGATGCAAGTGATTACATCACCGAAGTAAAAGTTTTGTGTGTAAATGGAATAAGTGAGATTTTACCACCAAAGACGCATTCCTTGATTTGGTCTCATGTTTTGTTAGTTTAATCATTCTCATGCAGTCTTTTTTGAAGTGGAAGAGGATTTTAAAGTTAAGTAATAAATTCATGGGGGAAAGTGATGCAATTAAAAACCAAAGGTCTTTTAGTGATTTAGCCCAAATAAATAATGAATTTATTAGTTGTCTTTCATGAATTGAACTTTGAAATTAATGGTTATGAAGTATATTCTACAGTAGAATCAGAAATTGATGGTCATCATATGAAATTTTCATAAATAAACGAGTCTCACTTACCAATTGATAAATACAAAGTTGCAAATCAATCTACAGCAGAAAAAGTAATATGAATATCAAACTAAGGAAAGCCATGAAAACTACTTTATGTTCATTTATAAACAGACAAATTAAATCTCACTTGCTTACAAATTAGTTGTGAATTGTGATGAAGTGTGAGGATTGGGGAGTCATTATATCTTTAACAAGTTACATTTTTCTTCCTCTTTTACAAATAGATTAATCTCTCTTGTAAGTTAATGGTTATAGAGTTGAAAATCATAGGATAAGATTATCAAACAATTGAAAAAAGTAATGTTAAAATAAACAAAAACACATATAATCCATGTAAAATATACAATCAATTAAAATGCATAATAATATCCATTTATAACTCTTGACTGACGACTGACGTTAATTTAATCCAATTAAAAAAATAGAGTTACTAAAACATAAACATGATATACTACTTTTTATTTTAAATTTTTTAAATTCAAAGTGCCATTGTTTCATACTTAACATTTAGTAATGACTATGAGGGAAACAAATATAAAAATACCCCACCGATTTGCTCAAAACTCTTAAATCCCGTTTGGTTCACTGAAAATGTGTTGATTGAAAAGGAAAATTGTAATTTTCCATTGGCGGCAGCCGTTTGGATTAACATTTGTGATGGAAGGTGGTTTCTAGCGGAAGCTATTTTCATTCGTACACGCGAAACTATCTTCCTACCAAAAATGGTGGGAAGCCAAATTCACTAGGTCGATGGAAGAGCCAAAAGATGGAGTTGCCTTCCCGCGCCCTCACTCTCACTCCCCAGTTCGTCTTCTCCGTCATTGTCGGCACCACCGATATGCTGAGCTTGTCCTCTCTTCTCGGTCGTCGTCATCCCATTTGAATGGAGAAGATGTGGTGAACATATATCATTCTCACCCATTCGAATTCAGTGGCGGAAGGAAGAACGGCATCGGAGAAGACGAGCTCATTATCACCTCATCCTCACCCCCCATTCGAATGGGCTGAGCATGAGGTGAACCATTTGAATGGATGAGGATGAGCTTGTTCTCTCTTCTCCGTCATCATCACCCCATTCGCCCGTATTCTCTGTCATCGGTGTCCTCCTGCACGTCCCCGCTCTTACTCCCAGTCCGTCTTCTCCATCGTCGTTGTCCTCCCGCTCACTCTCACTCTTACTGTGTTGCCTGACATTGCATTCATATCATCATCGAAGAAATAAACGTTGCCATAGAAGACGACTGAGGAAGACGCAGAAGATGTGGTGTATCACCACATCTTCACCCATTCGAATGGGGTGAAGATGTGGTGATATATTTGCACCACATCTTCATATATAAATATATAATTGATAGTAAATATATATAATTAATAATAAATATATATAATTAATAAATATAATAAAATTAAATATTAGATAATTAAATATTAAATACAAATAAGTTAAATTTTTATTAATAAATACTTATATTTATAAAAAACATTTTAAATTTGTCATTAAGCGTAATGTAGTCATTTGATACAATTTTTCTACTCTCTTTTCTACAATTTTACTCCAACCAAACAAAAATTTTACCATCAACCTATTTTCCATTTCAGTGACAACCAAACAGCACACCCTAAAAATTTTTCGTTCTATTCCATTTCATTCTCTTCCATTCCAACGGTTTTACTGAACCAAACGGGCCTTAATCTGTGAGTCCCACACAAAAAAAAAAATAAATAAATGACAATCCGATGATTTTGTCTTCGTAACTCATCAACATCGACTTTCCCTCGTCCATCCCTCTACGTCCTTCTGGAGCATTGTCGACCGTCGAAATTGAAAGCAAATGACTGATTGGATTGGTTTTTTTAAAATAATTATTACCAGCAAGACCCTAGTTTTTCTTTAGACTAATGATAATCCCGCTTTTCATATCAAAATTTATCATTAATTTAAAATTAGAGAAATTTGTAACCAGATCTCAAATAAGAGAATTAATGAATAAAATGTTTCAAACATTCACAAAATTACCATGAAATCCTAAGAGTAGCTGTTAAGGTTGTCATTAACAATTTTATTAGCCTCCATTAACAACTTTACCAGTTACTCCTGGAACTTTATGGTAATTTTATGAATTTTTTGAATATTTTATTCATTTATTCTCCTGATTTAATTGTAAATTTCCTTAAAATTATGATTTTGTTATAAACCATCTATTCCAGCTTTCAATCAAAACCTGTCCTGCTCGATCAATGTATTCTACCCATAGTCATTATTACAAATTGATTTTACTCAAAATCAATTTCGTTATTGGCCATTGATCCAAAGTCACTCTAAATAAATGGAATGTAGGAATTATTATGTTTTCTTACCAAGTTTTACGTCAAGGAACAGTCCAAAGAATTTCTCTCATTACGTACTAAGATCTTGCATGATAAGCAAGTTATTATTAAATGAATCATAACATATATTTTATGGCTAGCGTTTTGATATCATCTAACAGACCACAAAATTTACTTTTGGTTGGTCTAAAAAATGTCACTTCATAAGGTTCATGTACCCTCAAATTTTTTATATTTTTGCTTCTGAAAATACTTAAAGATTGGAGCCAAAAGCATGGAAGATAAATGGAAAATATATCTTAGATGACTACTCAAAATTGAAAATGTTTAACACCATCTTTAATTCCTCAAGTTTACAATATGAGGTTTTAGTGTCTCAATTCCTCAAGTTTATAATCTAGTTAAGATCATTAACTTACTCATGATAAACTACAACTAGAATATCCTCCATCGTTGAATAAGCACATTTAATTTTCTTTGTCATTGGGGTTGGATTGCACTTATAGGCTTGTTTGGTAAATCCGTTGGAAGAACGGACACAGATTCTGAGGTAAATATGTGAAAGGAATTTTATCTCGGTAAGCGCAGGAATGGCTTTTGGATGCCTAAACGGCTATCCCAACAAGCCTATATTAGTTTATTTTCATGAGTGAACATATCCCCTTTAATTTTATTATACTTTTTGGTTGAAAAGGGGTCTCCATGTGTAAGAATCAAAATGGGGTAAATTTAAATGAGTAAATATTATATTAACCCTATTAAAAAATTTAGATGTACTTTGTATTTATTCCCATAAAATTTGTGAGAGGTAATTTACAAATATCACCACGTGTGCTTGTAGAACTAAAAAAAACAGACGAAAACGACAAAAATAGGATCTAAGAAAAGGACAACGCACAATAAAACTTTATTTATTCTACAATGATCCAAACCAAACGGATAATCAGGTTCTCTCCCAAGGCCAAAACCCCACTCACACATTCCTTATTACCACTTTCGAACACAACACCGCATGGTAAACCCCCCCCCCCCTCCCCCACAACTTACACATGCTTTTTTATTTCCACTCCGAATTAAACACAAACACTGCTAATTAAAGGACTCAAACATGGGATTAATGGATCATATGATAGGCCATTCCTGTGATCATCTTTCTACTTTGGAGCAATGAGGCTCTGAAAGCGAGCCTTGAAGAAGGAAAGCAGAACATCTCTGGGAGGCAAAACTCCTTTGACAACACCATTATTCAAAACCTCTTGGCCCCATTTCTCAAGTTTTGGATATTTATCTCCACTGTACGCATCAAACTCACTAGCTTCTTGGATTATGGGCAGCCAGAAAAATATGAACAGAGCAGCGATGTCCACTAGGCCGATTGAATCTCCGTTGAAGAACTTCCCTTTCAGCTCTATATTCTCCAGAATCTTCAGGGCCTCTCTCGCTTCCTCGACACCTTTCTCCCTCTCCTGTTTGTTCGGGTCCCAGGCTGCTTTAAATACTGGAGGCAACACCTAAAATCAAACAACAATGGAATACTTGTTCAGTCATTGATTTGTGATCCTTCAAATTCCTAGAACAGAGAAAACAAAGACAAGAGAAAGGTTAAAGTGTTGAATATGATCACCTTGTCATCGATGAACCTAGACCAGAAACGAGAGAGGGCTCTGGTATAAGGATCAGAAGGCAAGATTTTGTCGCCAGTCCAAGCCTCATCGACGTACTCAACGATCACGAGAGACTCGCAGATTGGCTTCTCATTGTGAAGAAGAACCGGGACCTTCTTGTGAATTGGGTTGTACTTGAGAAGACGATCACTTTTGTCGGTAAGAGATTCTTGAATGTACTCATATTCCACTCCCTTGAGTTTCAGGGCAAGCTCTGCTCTCGCCACAAATGGGCTCCCTGCGAATCCGAGAATCTTGACTTGTTGGTTGGTAGCCATGGCTGTACTTGCTGGTTTCTCTCAGAGAAGTGACGAAATAATCGGGGGTTGGGGGGTTTTATGATCTCTGAGATCGAGGATCGACTTCTTATATAGTGAAATGGTGGGGAACTGCACATAGATGAGTCCGTGAACGCATTTGTATTATTTTGAAGAAGATGGGGATTGTTATGTCGACATCTTAATGTAGACCAAGTGATGCAAGGGATTACATCACAAAAGTTAAAAAGCAGAGTAAATTGGGTGTCATGAAAGAGATTACATCCCTAATTTATATTCTAACTCATCTACCAAGTTATGAATTTAAATTCCATATCATCTTATTTGACTGATAAGTTTTTTTAACCCGTAATATCTTACATGTCTACAATTTTTATTAAAAGGAAAAAAAGGAAAGAAACAACTTTCACCGCGATCACTCCGCCCAATTCCTTCTGGAGCATTCTGAACTGTCGGAATTGAAATTATGGGACTAGATGAATTGATTTTGGATACAATCATTACCAGCAAGACCTTGGTTTTTCTTTAAACTAATGATAACGCCCCCCAATCATGTCAAAATTTAATTCTTATATTAAATTATGATTTTGTTCCAAGTTATCTATACCCATATTTTGTCACAATTTAAATCTACTGGAACTTTATACGATTCATAATCATACTTATAAATTAATTTTAC
Organism: Vachellia pachyceras; assembly: GCA_025593235.1. Classification (NCBI taxonomy): domain Eukaryota; kingdom Viridiplantae; phylum Streptophyta; class Magnoliopsida; order Fabales; family Fabaceae; genus Vachellia; species Vachellia pachyceras. The sequence continues at coordinate 619 of JANTPZ010010638.1, read as the reverse complement.
TTAAAATCGATTTCATTTGTGAATAATCCGAATCATTATTGTTTTCTTACCAAAGGGATTACGATCTGAGTACATTCTTACAAACTGAAACTATAAATGTCACTTATTGTTGGGTCAAATGCTCATTGTTTTTTCTCAATCAATTTCATTCTACCGAAAACAATCATATTTAAAATATAGTTAAACAGTAAATATAGACATATCTCCTCCTTACATGATTCACAAGAAACCAATGTACAAAGTTATCGACTATTCCGCCAGTTCCGACTGGTTCTTTGGATCATTACTCTCCTTCTTTCAACGTTATCAAGTTTTGTTCTTCCACTTTGATGTCTGGTTGTAGCGTTTGACAAAGTCACAAAACCAAAGTATGTGTCACTGATTCAAAACATAGCTGTGTTGGTAAATTCAAACCCAAGGGGAATTTGGGAAACATCAGATGCAGTATGGGTCTGTACGTAGACTATCCATCTTGACTGGCGGCTGATGCGTACAATGATGAAAATAGTGGTAGTTCTAGAGAAAGTAAATGTCTGTTTTCGACTTCTTCATACCCATCTTTTGAAATTGAAACTTCAATTCTTCAAAATCCAACCAGTCGGATATGAAAAACAAACAA
>JANTPZ010010637.1:0-10076 GCA_025593235.1 Vachellia pachyceras | reverse complement strand
TACATTGGGGCCTCAGTTACTCTTTATCTTGACATTCTGAACCTCTTCCTTACTATCATGAGGATGCTGAGGGAGGGCAACAATTAGAAACTCGTCATGCTATAAAAATGAGTTTTGATTAAAATAAATGAAATACTGCCTTCTTGGTTGGATATGTGTATTATATATTCATGATGATACTCCATTCCATCTTTAGTATTCCCTTGCAGTTGACAGTGCTTTATTATCTTTGTAAAATTTCAAGTTTCCAGTTGCCTGGATTTAACTGTGACATATTTTCTATCTGAATTTGGTCACTTACCTCTACTTTTTCTTGGTCGCCATATCTTGCCGGTGGAATTATCTAAATAATGTGGTACATAGTACATAATTTTAGCTAATATTTTATGGCGTACAAAACTACTGTGAAAGACATTTTGTCAAGGTGGTGAATTCTGCAATTTATGGATGGTTTTAGAGCACTTTCTTATCCTTTTGTCGTCACCAGTAAATGTGAAGATTGCGTGATCCGTGATTTTATGCTTCAGGAAGTAAATGTCGTCGAAGAGAATTTTCAAGTAGAATTAAAACCCAATGTTGCTACTTATCCCAAACGAACAGATGTTACTACTTGCTAGTGGTGGGCCAAAATCTTGGCGACTTTGTTAATATTATTATTATTATTTTAATTTTGGCTGGAACCGTGTGTTATTCAAAATCATCAAATATTGAGTTGGATGGAGCTTCTTGAATTGGTTTCATTAAAAGGATACATATGCTAGTTAAAAAAACGTAGAGTTAGAGGTATCAAGATAATATCTTGAATGAGGAATTCGTTCATCAAATAAATTTTTTTATCCTTTTATTTTGTTTTTTAATCTAACGAGTCTTCAGTTTTTTTTTAAAAATGAAAACTCCCCCTTCAATTTCTAAATTTCATTCATTTCAAGTTTTACTTTCACCCAATCTATCTCAAATTCTGGGCATTTGGTCTAGTGGTATGATTCTCGCTTTGGGTGCGAGAGGTCCCGAGTTTGATTCTCGCAATGCCCCAACCAATCCTTTTTGCCATTAAATGAAACACTTGTAACTGAGACATGAACAAATTACTTTACATGAACAAGCCTCTATTTTGAGTTCCATCGAATGACAGATACCGAATATGATAGGTCACACATTCCATAATCAAATCGACGCCAAGAAAATGTAAAACAACGAACAATTAGTTTTTTTTCAACCCATTAACGAAATAAGATCGAAATGAAAACCTCAAACTACATGGTCCAGAAGCATTGGATTGAAATATTTAAATGTTTGAAGGCGAAAGTGAAGCTCAGTATGTGATACTTGGAGCCTCTGTAACTCCAACGTGGATGACGCCTGTGCATAACATTTGTGTCGCTGTTACAATTATTGTGAATATTTCCAAGGTTCGCTGCCAAACCAAGCAAAACAGTCACAAGAAGAAAGAATGAAACAATGGTCAGACTGTTTGTTACAGATAATACCTTTTTTCTTTTGACAGAATCGAAGCAACAACTTACCAGATTTGAGTTTGTCCAACCAAGTTCAATCTCCTTACTTGCAAATCTGTACCAGATAAAACATTAAAAACCATATGACTTTATAAATATATGTTAAAAGAGACACCGAAACATGAGCATGAAAAACCAACATCAAAAGACTCACCCCATGGCTAGTACAGTGAGTGCCCAAGTTATGAATGAAGATACAGCTACTGCGTTTAAGTTTGGGGCATTCCATTGAGAAAGGTTGTGTAATCCAGTAAGTGAGGTGGTGATGCCCACAACCCCGGAAATTAAACTGAACATTATGAAGAACCCTGTTGCCATATTCCCTATTGGAAAGTATATTGGGAATATCCGAGCTGGAATCGGCAACCTAGATGCTGAAAAATCCAAAATATGACGTTTCATGATTACCGTGATTTCTAAGAATGATGCAAGTGATGTTTAAGAAAGAGAAGGCATTCCCTCTACCTGTTTCACGAGAATTTTCAATCCCATAATTCACTGCCCATGAAGCAATTACAGTAATAACAATATATAGCACTAAATTTAGTACTAAGAGGATGCTGGCTACGGATTTGGATCCTCCAGAGGCCATGATGTTAGAAGTAGCTCACAAACACTAACAAAACCTGAAATTGATGACGTTGCCTGAACTGCGATGCGTTCATATATAAGCAAAGCCATGTTCTTTTGGTATTTTCACCAGGAAATATAATATAGAAAGGTAGTCCAGCTACAAGGTTCTTTGTTGCTGTCGCCATTGAATGATTTTCTTCCATAGAAAGAAACCACTTATATTCCTTTCCATGCATATCTAGCCATCTTCAAGAAGGAGAGAAGGAATTTTTTTTCCATCCTGTTTTATCTTCTTTTGTTATATAATTATAATAATAAGGCCACTGCTTTTTCTGGAATCATTCCAACGTCGATTGTGGATCAAACAAAAAGAAACATAAGTCTGCATTCTGTAATTGATTTAAAAATTCTCAGTCATCATTCTGAGTTTATTACTTGCCGAAGAAAAAAGTGAGTTCTGGACATGGATGGCATACACAAAAAGTAAAAGGCACTCCTATCATATATAAGGATAAAAAGAGAAGTACCACGTCAGTAATAATCACAACAGAATGAAAAGGGCTGGTAACATGGCTGCTCATCGATGAGGTCTTAGACTTGAATACAAGTGTCAATGAAAATTTACTCAGAAACTAGTACAGCCAAGGATATTTCTGATCTATAATAGGAGTCTCATCTGACAAACTCATAACTTCTGTCTAAAGAAGATCTTTTCTGGAGTCTGAACTGTCTTAAGATGAAAGTGGAAGAGCTTTCCGGCATCCACCCAAAATAATATCAAGTGACTCTTTCAACCCAGAATATCACCAGTCAAACAAATTAGACCTTCAATGCCAACTTCTGAGCCGCAAGAGCTTCAGCCTCCAGTGTTGGTTCCCACAATAATGTAGTTTCTGCCAGTAATGAGGTCACAACATATGGGTCCATGTTTGAAGCTGGACGCCGGTCTTCCAAGTAACCTACAACAGAAAAGAGAGCTAACTTAAACTGACAATTTACAGTAAACAAAATGCTTATTGGTAAATAACAAAGCATGAAGTCATTGAAAAGAGGACCATTGTGACATGGCAAGAAGTGGCAGTCCCAAAGTTCTCAGAGTGAGCTAGTCTAGAAGAGATGTCCTGTGAATAGTTATTAAAGCTTCTTGATTTCAAATCGGTCTTTATGTTTCTTTCTATTTGTCAACAAGACTTTAGCATGCCTACCACAAAGCTTAATAACATGTTACCTTTTCCTTTCTGCTCTGTGTCTCTACCCACACGTATAGAGCAACCACGATTAGCCACTCCCTGCAAATTTTATTTTATGAGAACATTTCAAAAAATGTTGAATTGTGTTGCATTAAACTGTAATTTTAGTCTTTGCTCCAGCAAAGGTATTGATAGTGACAAGCATACCCAAGAAAATGTGTCAATATGGCCGTCTCATGCTTTCCTGTTAACCTGGTGGCGAAGTGAGAGGTTCAAAATTGCCTTATTTATTACCTCATAGCCTCCATCTTCCCTCATGATCTTGGTACTACGAAGTCAATGACGGTTTAACACATCAGCAATTTGTCAAGTTACTAAGATGTGATATTGTGATTAGTGGCGAAGTCCAGAAACCTGAAATTAGTGTGGCATCCAGCACCATTCCAATCACCCTGTCACTCAAAAATAAAATACGCTTGAGCTTGGTTTTAGATCAATGAAGGGCATTGACTTTCATTTGTGCGTTACAGTACCTCAATTGGTTTTGGATCAAGTGTGAGAACAACACCAGCTTGTTCAGTAATTCTCTGTCAGAAAAGGAAAAAAATGCAACGTTCTTAAATTTCTTTTTTAAATGGACTACTGACATCTTCAAGATCTTAAAAAAAAAATCTTCTTTTTTTAAAAGGTCCATAGGTCTTTATATGTATAGCTAGAATTAGGTAGAATATTTACCTCAAGGATGTACCTTGAAAACCAGATATGATCGCCAGCTTCAATACCTACACTAGGGCCAACTTGGTACTCCCACTGCAATAGTAATGAAAACATAAGTTCATGGACTCATCATCCTTAGCAAAAAAAATGGATTCGTGAGAAGAGAACCTGCCCAGGCATAACTTCCCCATTGGTTCCACTGATGTTAATTCCAGCATATAGGCAGGCCTTGTAATTAGCATCTGATATATCGCGGCCAAAAGACTTGTCTGCCCCAGCACCACAGTAATAAGGACCCTAGTATATGAAAATATACTTAAGTTAAATTCATATCATAATAATTGTTGTAACATCTGAATGACAATTGACAGGTGAATACAATAATAGACATTACTTGAGGACCAGGGTAAGCTCCAACCGGCCAACCCAAAGGCCAGTTCACATTTGTTTGAAGTAAGGTGTACTCTTGTTCTATTCCATACCTTGAAACAAACAATATAGAAAGTTAGCATGTGCTCTGTTTTAAGGTCATGATTCAAAACCAGTAGTTCGATTGTCATATATTCTGGTGGGTAACCAAAGAAGAAATATAAGCAATCACCACCAGACAAGAAATACTAAACATATCAGGATATTTGTTGGCAATATTAATGTTTATGACCATACTAAAATGGCGATTTTTCTGTGAAATTTCCTCTAGATTTGTGTATGCTAGAGTGAAATACAAAGAAGCAGTTATTTAGCTTCAAAATTATTTAGAAACTTTCACAGAGAATATTATACTACAAGTTTTTTCTCCTGTGAATTTCAAGCGGAAATTAAGAAAATTAGGACAATGTATACCATGGAACTTCAACTATGACTTTTGGGTTACTGAAGATTTCAGCTGCTCTGTGTCGTTTGTTTGTTGGGATAGGCTCTCCAGCTGGTGTATAAGAATCACAAATCACCTTCACAAAAGAAATACATTACAAAATAGGCTCATGATATCTGCATCTCAATTTAAATCAATATATCTTCATCAGATTTTATTTCAAATATCACAGCTCTTACCAAAATGTTATTTCCACCACGGAAGGGATCTTTAAAAATTGCTTGAGGACTGAAACAAAGAAATTTAAAATGAAACCAGTAATAAATATAAATTGTACATAAAAAAAGTTCAAGTTACCAAACTTTTTACTATAGGATTACTTCACTGTCTTCACCTGGTGCTTGTCCAGTGCTAGATCCATCGTAGTTCCACTTAGGAAGCTCAGAGGGATGTTCAACAGGCTTTGGTATTGTCTGAAATTTTTTAAAACAGAACAAACTCTAACAGGCGATCAAATATCATCTTCTCCAAGCCTATTTACAGTTCAGAAATAACATACCCTTGATTTGCTGCGCACATCAATTCCTGTCCCTCCAATCCTATTTCAAAATAATATGCATAGTTGTGCTCATTAAAGACAAGGATAAAGTAAATATCATATCATAATTGAAACCTGTGAAAGTTCTTATGGCTAATACAACTGTCTTTTTCAAGATTTTAAATCCAGGAACATGCATGAGAGAGCAGGAGCGTGCGTGTGTGTGTGTGTGTGAGAGAGAGAGAGAGAGGGAGGGGGAGAGAGGATAGAGTGGCATAAATACCAAATGTGCTCTGCAATTATCTTGTCAGTGTATGGAGTAATGTCCATATTAAGTAGCTTCTCTATTCTGTTAATGACGCCACTTTCAGACCTGATCCGCAGAGCTCTGAACTTAGCGGAGTTGGTAGGTGCACCTTTCTTATCATGCCTCAACAGCAATGAACCCCACACGTTTGATGAAATGGGACTTGCCTTGTGAGAGCTTTTAGTGATCTTCATCTGCCATTGTGTAGACGGTGCCAGAATCTGTGCCATGTTTGCTTCTCACTGAACATATGATACCAAAAAAAGGAAGTCAATTTTGATGAGACAAGATAATGCCATAATCAGAATCAAGCACATAAATCATGCAAAATGATAATCTAAAGTATCATTATGTGATCTAGAACTTAATGGTCATCGTATACTCAACAGCACACATTCTCTTCAAGTATGGCGAAGTCCTTAACGTGTGCCCGGATTCAAGAAGTTAGCTAGCAAAACCCAGAACGAAAAGAAAAACGCTTTGTACGAGTGTGTCAGAGACAAAGAGTGGTGTGAAATCACCTGAAGAAGGACCAAGAACTGGAGCTTCTTCAACTGGAATGTGGCCCTTTGTACTAGTGTGTCAGAGACAGGGTGGTGTGAAATAGAATGATCTCTTGGTTTTTTCCAAAACAGATAGGGATGCACTACGAGTGGGCGAAAATAGTTTTCGCTGCTTTAATGGCTGCCAAGAAAAACCTCAGCTCATAACATATGTTCATTTAGAATACAGATAAGGTTTCCTTTAACATCTTTTTCTACACCATCAATTATATTATGGACATTACTTAGAACTCATGCGTAACGAAAGGTTTTTTTTTTATAATATAGTAGATCTCAAAGCAGGAAGGTAGATAAACTCGTACCTTGTCATTTTTCTGCTTATCTGAATTGGTCTCAAGGAAGCATGCGTCATGAATTCACAAGCTGTGAATGGCACAGTAGATTGGATTCAGCTAAGTGTACGATTCTTAAGTCTACCTAGAACGTAGCATAAGAAAATCATGACACCGATACTAAATGTGGTTACATATTCCAACGATAAATAAAACATTGTTTTGCTATGTTGTTAGGGATGAAGCCGTAACTACATTGACTGCCAAATAGTTAGCTACGTTGCAGTACTAGTACTTTATTTGGCTCAATCATTTATTAACAATACCCTACGCATATAATATTTAGGAGAGTGAAGTGAAAATTGCATGGTAGGTACCAAATGAATGACCACATGATGATACGTGGAATGGGATGAAGAGTATCAATCAGAAAGTGATCCATGACTATCCAATTTTTCCTTTTGATGTGCATACGTGTCCTCTTTTTGGTGGCCTACAATCTTTCGAATCCAGTCATCCAAATTTCATATGGTAGTAAACACCCACTGTACTTGCTTGGAAACACTTAACTCTCACCTTAAAATACTTTTAACATTATTTTTTGTAAAACGAGACAATCTCTTCCACATATTTACTTTGTTTTGCATAAAAGTACTTCTCTACCGCTTTCCCAAACAGACCCACTACATACTCTCCTCAGTATAACATAACAGGCAATTAATTATTTTTGGGAGATTTTCACATGGTGCATATGAAAATCTAATTAGACGAAGATGCCTATTTTTTTTTTACTTTGATTCTTTTTAAAGAAAGGTCTTATTGTTTTTTTTTTTGATAAAGAAAGGTCTTATTGTTGAATGTTGATAGAATGCTCCTTTCACATGGTGGAACTGGATCATCGAGGGTGATTTTTATTTTACATTTCATGTTTTCTTTACATGAAAAGAAATATAAGAATGAAAATATCCGTCAGGTTTGGATTTGGAGGTGGTGAGTTGGCCATGTGGCTTCACATACAAATTTATAACACATCACTTTCAAGATTGGTGATAGTAATGTGAATTCTAATTTATTACTGCTCTTTAATATAAGTTCTAAATGATTTTTTTTAAAAGACTGCATTGAATGGATGTATTAATAATTTTTCTTAAATTAATTTACATAATTTATAAACTGAAATAAATAATCTAATGATACATGTTAGAATTTCAGAATATATATAATCTATTATAATTTATTCAGCTTCTTTAATTTTTTTTAAAAAAATTTAATGTAGCTTATATTAAAGAATGTGGTAGTGTCATACGACATAATATCTTCAACTTCAACCAATCAATAATGTAGCTTATCATTTTGGTGATAAATTGAGATTCATCAATGGCATATCGCACTCACTCATTCTTTTATCAGCCTCATTCATTCATTAGCCTCAGTTGGTCTGAGTGCACTCCCACAGATTGGTTTCTTATGTCACGCCTAATCAAAACATGAGCTTTAATTTCATTTGGAAACATCATTATTCCCTTTTTCAATATTATTGATGGCATCAGGTCACTTGTGCTTAAAAATATTGGCAGGTTGTCCTTTATTGTATATATACTTAGAGAAAATCTTAACCATACCGATTATTTGGCTAAGTTACTTTGGAATCAGCCACCACTTATAAAGTAGGGAGTGAAGCTCCACGAAGGAAAATAGATTCCATCTGTTTATGTTTGCTGTTGATTTTCAGGTAAATTAAACTAATAATTCGTTATTTATTAAAAAAATTACTAGCTCCTATATCAAACCAAGTAATATAGTCCAAGTGCAGATCGCCAAAGAAGAGTTTTTCCCCCTACATGCATGAAATCTCGGATCCCCTTTGATCAACACATACCACTTTGCCCCACTTTCAATTGAATTAACGTCCCAAACCTTGATGTGTGTGTGTGTTTTCATAATCCTCTTACATTATTTTTGCTTGAATTGCATGATCTAACAAAAATGGTAGAAAGCACGTATGGAAACAAACATGGGGGAGGAATAATCGGAATCAGGTGCGTGGTGGACAGCGGTAAATGATTGAAACGAAACCTTAATCATGGTAAGCTCATCATTCATTCTTATATTCTCCCAGGCCATGTTTGTTCCTTCTTCATCAAAACCTTAATTATATGATCATGTTTTGTGATCCCTTTGAGACATTGGACACTCATAATTTGTGATGATTTGACATATTCCCACCCATAAAGGTCTTATGACAATGCATTACTGTGAAACTGAGGACACATCACACATCATGTGTGTGTATTCTGATGGAGTACTGCTGACAATTGATGGTGGGTAACACTTTCCCATCATAATCATTTTACACTACTGAACTTGTAATTTTACGTTGGACTTGTTTGTAACAATGTTTATAGAAGATAAACACATGTTTAATAGTGTTTTTTTGTAAAACGAGATAATTTTCTTCACATATTTACTTTGATTTACGTAAAAATACTTCTCTATCACGTTCCCAAACGATTTCTATATGATAACCTTTTTCCACACTCAAATAATCAAGAACAAGATTTCTCGCTGAAATTCAGCGACTTTCACGATTAATGATAACAATAACTAGTAAGTTTTATTCTTTCTCCTTTAAAATTTAGACTGAGGGATTTAAATTATAACAAAATGAAACTATAATAATAAAAAAAGTTGAAAAAGTCAATCTTTTTGCGTCTGAGGAGATCAAATTCAAATCTAAGAATTATCACCGTAATTTTTTTAAATAAATACTGTAGTAAACATTTGACAGAAAAAGAACATCTTGATGCATACATAAGGTCAGGGATAAAGTAGCAAAAATATGGAAACGGTTCAAAGTGGTAAATGACTAATGAGAAGATTCAATCCGAAAGGAAACTGGAAGTGGACCCTATTGAACAGAAAAGCCGAAATGAGAAGGTGCCACGTGTGAAAGGGGCCCACACATCCATACCATACTATACTTTTGCTCTGGAGGTAGTTGGCACTTAGCACGTATAAAGAGCCAGGCAGGCTGCGAGCCAGGGCGCCAGGCTGATGATGAAGAGACATCTTTTATCTATTATGATGTTTTCAAGGATGAAAGAGAGACGCAATTGGAAAACATAGCAGCAGCAAAACATAAACAAAAGCCGGTTCTTCTCTTTCTGTTTCTTCTCTCTCTCTCTCTCTCTCTCTCTCTCTCGTTGCTTTGTGTGTTTCAAGAAAACGGCCGTCGGTCATCAAGAACACTCCCAATCTCTCCGTTTTCTAATTTTTTTGGGTACAGTATACATGATTTATGTGTTTTGAAGATATTTAATTGTCTTGACGAGCTGAAAGGCATCATCTTGATCGTTCGAGTCTATGGAACAATTTGTGAACTTCATCATCCGGCCGCCAAGGTATCAAATCTTCCCGTCCATTTCCCATGACAAAAATATTGCCAATATGTGTTGTTTTTCAAAAATCCCCGGTGGGTTTTTGCATTTGCTTGGTATTGTTGAGTTGCAATATGATGGAATTCGAACATTTGATTGAGTCCTTGCAAAGCCCCAACTTGAGTGACCGCAATTGATTTGTGTGGAATCG
>JANTPZ010010632.1:0-12953 GCA_025593235.1 Vachellia pachyceras | reverse complement strand
GCCGAGAAAGGTATGATTTTGAGAGGGCGTCTTCTTGGATCTTATAGCTGCTGGCTGCTCTAATCAGGAGATAAACTCCCGATGTGGGGCTCTATTCCAGCTTTAGAAAGTAGTTTCATGATCACAGCGCAAGTGTAGAACCTGGAAACGCTGAATAACGATTAAATGAGTCCAATAATTGTGCAGTGCAGGGAAACACTCCTTGTAGCAAAAATATTTACGACTGCCTGTGAATTCAAAGTCATACTTCTTCATACTTTCGGATTTTAACTCAGGCAATCATCAGTTGGTGTAAAGAAAGAGTATTACTGCCTCTAATCTCGGAAAGAAATGATGGGCTTGTGGAAGTCATAAATAATATGATCGCACTCCATATCTATCCAGATCAGCATATCTATATCCGCTTGCGATTAAAACAATATGAACGATTACATTATAAATCTCCAGGAGTGAAACACCAAAAAGAGCCATCTCCTTTTTTTAGGGGAGGATCTAAAAACCTGAAGCTTGATTTCTCTTGAAAGCTCCATATGGTTTAGCCAGAGAATCTGGCAATGCAGAGGCCTCAGACTCTGCTCTAAAGAAAGTTAATCTGGGAAGTACGCATTTTTTCCTTCTGTTCAACAAAATCCGGTAAAATATCTGCTTCTTAGCAGACAGAACGACATTCCATAGTCAAGTCATCCACCGCCCAAAAAGGGTTGACACGTACACTTGCTCACTCTTTCTGTTTCCCCCCAACAAATATGTTCGTTTTTGGTCCATTCAATGAATCTGAAGCTAACCAGGATGGAAGTTGAAGAGATATATATGACCAATTTTAGTTGCTTATTTCATTTTGGGATGTTTGTGTGCATATAGAGAGAGACTCACTCCACCTTCTATGTTTTTCCCTCTTGTATTTACATGATGTATCTCGTTAATAAATATCAGAACTTCTGATGATTTGATGTACGTAGTAGAACAAATGCTGACATGATGTTTGTCAAATTTAATGTTTAAATTTAGGATTTTTTTAAAAAGACTAACTAGAAAAGTGAGTGACATAATTAAATCTTATGAGCTTCCTGTGTGTGTCATGGATGACGCAATATGGAGATAGAAAACAAAAGGGGGTCGCCTTCAATATATAAGCCAGTAGTGATAAGCCCCCTTCAACTTGCCCCACTTATATCAACACATGAAATACCTCTCAACATTTTGTATTTTATGCGTATACATGTATATAGCACAGGCCTGATGAAAAACGATAATATAATTAATTACTCTAGCTATTATAGTGTGACGTGTATATATAGCTGCTAGATCGACTTTATTTATATATGCATGTTTTCCTTTTCTGTGAATCATATCCAACTCTCGCATTTGGGCCAACAATATCGGATGACATAAAGTGAGATGTGTGTGTGAGTTGTTTCACACAGAATAACAGATCAAGTTATGAGAAAGCATTATGTACATCTCACTCTGCAGGCAAAATTAAGAATCAGTAGAAACTTATTCTCATTAGAAAACAAGGGACATGTAAATATAAACTGGGCTATTCTCATCTACAGCTCTTGGTCTTAGCTAGCGCTTCATATATATGCGCGTGTGCGCGTGTGCATATAATATATGTATATCATCTTTTAATATATTTAGCTAAATATTGGTGGTCTTGTCTTGGAAAACACTAGTCCTAATACTACATCGCTACTGCTCACAGTATGGGGCAAACCAAGCAGGTAGATCCCACGATGATCGTCCAGCATTTGAACCATATCTATCCTATCATAAATGATTTTGGAGGAAGCATCCAACCATTTTGCCTTTATTTGTCTAACAATTTGTTATCATTTTAACTCTACCAATAAAAAATATGGGCCAAAACGTGCAGTCACGTTGCATCAACAACAGCAAAGCTTATTTCTCTCCCCATCTCGTTCCCAAGTTTGAACTTCGTCGTTGCGGACTAATTATTATCCTAATAAAGATTTAATAATATCTAGATAATATTTTTAACAAATATACCAAAAGAGTGTATAAAGTTGAAGGAAAAACAAAGCAACCTCTTCAGTTATAAGGTTGGGTTGCACACATGTATTGCCCTCGGATCTGGTGGGAGCCTACTCATGATACAATTCATCAATCTCCGTAAAACTTGCCTATTCTATTACGGTATGCTGAAAAGGTAAATTAATCCAAGATTCTCCCATATAGCTTATCATTTTACAGATATTGAACGAGACTGATCATAATGAGATATATTGCGTCTCAAATTAATCTTAGCCAACCCGTCTGAGTAAACTGCATCGGCTTCAGTAAGGCTTATGTTGACAACGCCTAGCTGGTGGATGGATTTCACTCTAAAAAGTAGTAAAACACTAAAACTGGATTTTAACAAAAGATTAGTTAGACTGGCAAAACAGTTTCTTCATGTTATCATCTGCAGGAGCTTTGAAGCATGGCTTGAAGAGAGCTCCAGACTTGCAGCTAACTGGAGAATTTTCAGAGTCTTCTTCTTCTTCTTCGTCAAGCCATGGCTCATACAATATGCTCTCAATCTCACAGGACCTGCAAGGAATGGTAATTGCACCTTGCTGATCAAACCCGTACTCTTCGGCTGCTTGCTCCAACAGCCTCAAGAAAGTAGGGTGGGACAAAAATCTTAGCGGCACCACAAATCTCTTTGGTCCCTCACCGCCATCCTCAGCTATTACTGCAAAATGCCCTTCTTTCACATCTTCAGGGACGTCATAAGAACTTGATGGTGTCTTTCCAAGTAACAGACTTTTCTGCAGCTTCTCAATTGCAATCTTTAGCTTCACCACCCCACCTTTCTTCTTGCTGCTATTCTTGATGATGATGTTGTTGATTCTGTACTTTGCCATGTATAATAATATAAAAATATTGGTGTGTGCAAATGATTCCTTACCCTCCTCCACCAAGTTCTACTTCAGGTTATAGTTAGTAGCTATAGGTAGGTTTCTCTATTTATAGTAACATGGAAAAGAGGGTACGTGAGAGTCAAAGAGATAAGACAGCAATAGCGAGCAAGCGAGAGAGAGAGAGAGAGTCGTGCGCGTGTAGAGCGAGGAGACCAGTGCATGTGGATGAGTGTGTGTTCGAGCTTTCAAATTATCCATGAGATGTCATTTCTTGCTTATGTTTGGTTTCCGAAATTATTAGCCAGAAACCCTCTCTTGGTCATCACTCCGTCTGCCCATCTCATATTTTGCCTCCCATCTTTTTTTCTTAGTAAACTGTGAAGAATAAATTACAATTACCGTCTCTGAACCTTAATATAATTTCAAAATCAATCATCAATTGAATGTTGATAAATGCGTAAAATATCTCCATGAAATTACTTCTCCTAGCTAATGGGACATGGGCTTGCAATGGTCCGGCCATCCAGATTTGTCACCTGGCATCTCTAGTAATACAGAAAAATAGGCTTGCGCGCGCACACATTTTACATTAACATGAAGTAGACATGTAAGAGCTTTAAATTAATAGTTCATCAGGAGATGAACTACTTGACTCAAATCACATTTCAAGAAGCATCGATGTTCGGGATTTCTTTTACGTTTATGTGGCTTCATTCTTAAATTCACCATGGAAGACTATATTATACAGCACACGCTTGTTATACTTGTAACACAAGTACAGCTGCATCTTTAATTTTTTATTACCAATCCCTACATTTTCGGCATGGTTGCAAAAGCTTCTACCATGTAATTCTTATCATTTTTGGTGATACGTTTTTTACTTCATCGTTCTCTCCTTTCAGCACCTGATCTTCTGCTCTCTTCATCACGATTTATGCTCCATCCATGTGCCTTTGTACTGCAAATCCGTTCATTTTTAATGGCATCATTTTCTATGGTATATATGTTTGCATATCTAAAAAACTACTTGAGCTTTCAAAATGAAACAAACAAGTGCAATCCCTTTATGTGGAAGATTACTGGAACATCTCCTAGAGTGCATTTCTCAAATCCACCATCCTAACCATGCATGTATAGAGGGAATACAATAAATATAATCAAGTCATGAGTTTGATTTGATCATATATGTTAGATAACTATGCATTAGACTCTATATTTCTTTCAGGACACGTGCAAATGATAGGAATTTGATTAAGAGCTAGCCTTGCAGTGTTGAAGTATGAGCAATAATATAGCTAGGGAGCTACTATGGATCATGAGAACAAAAAAAAATTTGTTACTGGCGATCGATGGTTTATGTCAGGAAAAACGAGATGGATAATGCATTAGACTCTATATTTCTTTTAGGACACGTGCAAATGATAGGGATTTGATTAAGAGCTAGCCTTGCAGTGTTGAAGTATAAGCAATAATATAGCCAGTGAGCTATTATGGATGGTGAGAACCAAAAAGTGTTTGTTACTGGCGATCGATGGCTTATGTCAGGACAAACGATATGGATTATGATCTAAATAGTTATCACAGTGGGTCTATAGATGATATATCAGTGGACACATCACGAGAAATCTGATATTTTTCATGAGATTAAATGGGTCCTGTATATGATTTTTTGGGGAGAACAGCAGAGAGGGACCCAAATGCCATATACAGTCTCCTTCACTCGGGTAAATTAATTAAAAGCATGCAGGGCATTAGTTAATTAACTACGGCAACGCGGACCTATGAAATAAAACAAAAGGGAAAGGTTTTGAGACCACATTACGTAATTGAAGGGGAAAGAACTACGTTGCTATTGCCATAAATTAACCACTCAACTCCTAGCTGTCAAGAAAACGGTGAAACATAAATGATGAGTATTTTCTACTTGTACGTTATACCTACATATTTCAGCACATTATTGAGATCGAATCGAAAGCAGCAGCTAGCTAGCCTGATTAATTGAAGGGTCCCAACAATGCTTAACTTCTTTATATAGCCTTCTTCAATTCATTCTGCTATATATAAATTTATAGTACATGAGGATAATAAAGACCATATTTATAATCAACTGCATCAACAGGGTGCACAGAGGAGATACTCTGTTCAATCCTTATACAAAATCTAGTTTAAGAACAACTTGAGTTACGTTGGCAGGATTGTTCTAGTTAGAAAATGTTGAAGTGGCGGTAGTAACATCATCAGGGCCGGGTTTTTGCGTGGATATATAGATCGACAAGCAATTCAGTGAAGTGTGTTTGTTAGCGTGGAGGACATACAGTTCAGACATGAAAAGAAGACAAAGTAACTGTAAACATCACAAAAATGACAGAGCAACAGCAACATTATGGATACTGTATTTTCGTTTTTGGGAGAAATACATATGCATGCGGATGTCGGTCATTTCATGCCGCTACCTGTCTTGCTCAAGCAACCTTATGCGTAGGTACAAACACGCGTTCCCAATACAATTGACAGCCAAAGGCGAAAAAAAAAGAAAGAAAGATCTTTTGTTTGTATGATTAGTTGCCACTTGGGCTAGTTCATCCCTCAGAAATTGATTGCCTTTTCATTTGCGATATGCAAAAGGTGCCACCTGGGAACGCAGAAGCAGTCCAAATGGTATCTTAATCGACCGATTATATATACAGACTCCAAACAAGAAAAGGACAAGTACAGAAATGTGTACGCCAGTTCGATTTGACAGGACTATGTTATGTCCAATACCAAGTATTAGTCATGAATGCAGCAGGTCTTGGATTACATGCGTTGTGGACAAAAAAAGCTCCCACCCTTCACATTTCATTTCGTTCGTACCTAAGTTTTTTTTATAAACCATCCGGCTTCGTAGGGTATCATAGGTTCATTGTCCATCCCAGACTAATCCGGACCCCGTGAGGAAACCTTACTCAATCAGAGTTTTATTGGATTATTCCAGCCCTCTTATCTTGGTTTATAGTATTTATGGTTAAAGTCAAATTTAATCATCAGTCTTTACTCGTGTGGACATCTAAATTTTTTTTTGAGTCATCCCCAAAAATGGATGACAGTCGACTTTCTAGCTCAACAAATTTAGTCAATTAACAGTTAATTTTAACATAAGGTTACTACAATTTAAAAATTTTATAGAATAATATTAAATCCAAAAGTATTCCGGAAATGCAACATTTATAAATGAAAACTTTTTAAACAAATTTATAACTTAACCCATTGTATTTAGGGAGATTTATTCTAAGGTCCCAATGAAGGAAGTTATTTATGAAAAGGTCCCAAGAGGTTGTCAATAATAAGTCGAGGAGTACTATTAACAAGTGGAGCGGTTACTATTGACAACTCTTGAAAAATTTTTTAAATAACTTTCTTTCATGGAATATTAGAATAAATCTTCCTTGTATTCATACTCATAATTTCACTCCACCATATCCATTCTTCAATTGGAAGAAGTAACTTTATAGATGAACAAATGAGTTCATCTCTTGGGGAACTCCGCTCATCCTTGATAAATTTTGGAAATCCATCCAAAACCCGGTGGCCGGTGGAAGAGTGATGCAATTCACGCGCGGTTTATACTGAATTTGTTGTGACCTGTATTTGTTGAATAGCACGCGCTTTCATTGTACATAACTATCAAGTGCGACAAATGGAAAACCCAAGGCTCAACGATCAATCACATTGTACGTAACTCGAGCAATTACAATGCACAACTCGATTCGACCGGTCACCTCACCTTGTGCCTTTTTTTCTTTTTAATTTTTCTGTAATGGTATTTTAACATTTTCAGAAAATAGTCATACTGACACTTCCGCGAATGATTGAATGGGCACCACCCTGTTGTATGAAAAAATAGTGGTTGCAAACATGCATAAACAAGAAGCCATCATGGCCATTAAAAAAATAAAAATGAAGAGTATACAAAATTCTTGCCGATCAAGTTAACCAGATGTTCAAGCACTTTCTAGATTCTAGTCCACTCTTCCCCAAGCCACGAATGATCCCTATACAATATACAGAAAACCATCCATGTCACTTCTGTAAGATTAAACACTAATCGTTTAGATGAACCTAAATTGTCAAGCATTGTATGGTTACGCCGTAATTCTATCCATCTGTACCGCGGCATTAGTTGATACACATATCTACAGAAAGAATGTTGGCAGAGAAAGCTCATCATGAGAAGTCATGACTTCTGCCGGATTCCGTCGCTGCTCATCCAAGGCAACTTTATTTCAGGGAGGAAGAAGGAATTTGCATCTATAAACAGAGAAGACTATAGAAGAAAAGTGGTATGAATGCGTTGTCAAGTTGTGCAGTGTGGGCCTCCAATAAACCGCTAACTGTCACAGCTAATAGTAGAGAGAACCAATGCTGCAAACAGTTGGCAGCGAAGACATCAGCTAGAGGTAGAGCGAGCCATGAAAACAGGTATTACCGCCAAACTCACACAAACACGCGCACACACCCAGAGAGGTAGAGAGAGAGAGACCTGAGTAAGAATATGTCCAGTTGACGCCAAGAGTGGAAGGAGCAATGAGCAAGCAGCCAGGACGGATGTGATACCAGCAGCCGTACCTTCAATGGTTTTCTCTGACAAATTGGGGAAACATTCTCGTCACACACACAAGAAAATTCTGGTACAGATCAGTATTCAGCACTCAGGGAAATACTTACTGCCACTTTTACTCCACCTTAAAACACCATATTTGTGCCCAACCATTGATGCCTAAATTAAACATCATAAAGAATCAGGATACACAGTCAACAATCTATAGGAATTCATGCAGCAGTGACATGCTGCTTTACTTCAACCTCACTCATGTATTTGTGTGATCTTAACATTTATCCCTAGACTAGCGCAAATGATGATTCAGACAATGCAAAAGTAACAACTTAAGGCAAATAGCAAAAAACTATTAAGTTTACCATGGTATCCCCAATCCCCAAACTCAATATTCCAGCAAAAGGGGCTAGAGGTCGATCATTATATCCAGAAGACATCCAAATAGGAAGTGCACATCCCAGTAAGAGTGAGAAATGGCTGAAAAAAGGAACATTAAATCATGTAACGGAATTGCTTGGAAATTGGAGCACTTTTGCATAAAACAACATATGGCTTACAGTCCGATCTGTAAGGGAAAAGGCATACAATACCTGACAATAAAAAGATCAGAGTCACGATGGTCAGTGAACGCATTCATAAACTGATGCAGCAATTGTCCCAAAGGCCAAATTCTCCACACCTGGGTAAAATAACGTTAACGCAGGGGCAAACAATAAATATGTAATCGTAAATGCAAAACCAATTCTCCTTCTTTGAAACATTAGACAGTACTAAGTTCCTATTCTTAGGTAACATTGTTACAATACTAGAACCTTTGCATTTGGGAAGGGAAAAGAAGAAAAGTTATAACCAAGAAATTGAGGCATTCTAAATTTTCAATCTAACATACACTGAATATTTTCTGTGATTGCATCAGTCAACATCAAAGGAAGAAGAAATACGCATTCTGTTTAAGCATATCATTTGAGTCAACTTAATAGTCTACATTCATTTATCAACGCTCCATTCCTAAGCCACACACACCAAAATCTTTATTGTTATTTAGCAAAAGTTTAATACAATTTCAATAAATCCAAACCAAAAGTATGATGATAATTTAATATTTATTTTACAGAACATCATTCCTCCCATATGGTAAAAATTCCTGCACCAATTCAGTAATCATCCAATTTTAAAAGCATTACAGATTTCGTTGTTTAGATTCAAACCACATATTGACGTTTGTGATCAAATGCAAACAATGAGCACCAATTCTGTGACAAATATGAAACCACTGTGCTATATTGAATGTGAGTCCAGATACTCACTCGAATAATTTCTAATGCCAAAAAAACCACCAACGCCACACCAAAAGCTAGATTAAGAAACTTTGGCTGAAAGCAAAAGGGAGCAGTAAGTAAATCGGGCATTATATCTCACAGACAGCCAATGCAGTTCTCATCATGATACAACCCAAAAAACAAACAAGCATCAAGAAATCACCTGAAAGATAAGAGCAGGTAAAAACATCAAGACAGCCAACAGATGGTAGTATTTCCGCAAAAGAATCCTCTCAATCTTACTGCCTTTTGAAATCTTATAAAATCGCAAAACAGAAAAACAGATGACACACACCCAATAGATACATAATGACAGCCTTTTGACAGGCTCGGAGAATACAAAAGAAAACACCCTGCAACAGATAATGCAAGAATAAGAATTAGTAATATGACAATATAGATGAAAAAAGATTATAAACACAAGAGTTGCCAATGAGAATTGAACCTGAGACCATTTTCCTAATTTCCATATTAACCAGTTGGAAAGGATTTCTTTTAATATAACAACTCCGAAGGACAGGACTACTACAAATTTTCCCTAGTTATAGACCTAGGAGGATTAGGCCTAACTATTTCTACTGCTATTTCATCTCCATACAAAATATAGGCTGCATGTTCCAATACAAAATATCACATATAAATTTTACTATTTTAGTTACGCTTTAAACTTCCATAAAAGATTGAAAGTCCATGTAAGTCATGCAATGTCATATTGGGATTAACGTACAACTGATAAGAGCTACACTTCTTAACTCCTAACAACCCACAATCACCACAACAAGTTCATAATGCAACTTAACATATATGACAGACAAAAAAACCAGTAATCATGAAGAAAAGTGCCAATGCACCAGATATTGATTTCATACCAAAGAATGGGATGCACAGGAAACTCCTGAACAAACTGCATCCATGATGGTGCAATCACAATCATGACAAATCCAAGGGAAGCAAAAAATACAAGAGTTTTTCCAATCTCCTTGTATCTTGCTTCAGCGGAAGCAGCTTTGATGGACCACTCCCATATTTGGATAATATATTTGAAAGCTAATGAATAAAGCAGAAGGCCAATCAGCAATCCCTGAAAGAAGAGTAACCTTAATTGATCTAGACAAAACATTAATCATCAAATTCATTAGTTAAGAACTCATACCTGAATAAAAGTGCTTATCTCACTTCGACTAATACAATATTCTGTAGGATGCAACTCCAATGACATCAAAAGTCCAGATAGCTGCATAGATAACGTAATTTCCAGAAATTAAATATATATATATATTCAGCTAATTTGTATAAAATCAAAATGTTTTCATATGAAAACGCTAACCTTTGCCATAGTACGCAATAACGTGTCACCAAAATATAGAACAATGCCTGAAGTCACCAGAAGAGCTTCCCCTAGGAACAGAAGAAAAACAACAAAATATCCCTTGATCAACCCAACAGCTATACTGAGATACGATTATCTAGTGGTGGTAATATTATTGCACATAATTTTTCTTTAAAAGAATGAAACAAGCTAATGCTACCACACTTGAATAGAATTTGGTAAAACAAAAGCTTTGCTCATCTTGTTTATACCAAAAGAAAGAAAGAAAAACCTTGCTCATCCTCCCATGTTAAGGGACCCCTATATACTATAAAGTATACTTTCGATAGTTCACTTGTACTGCCCCGTATACATTACTTCTTGGAAAAGTAATGATTCCTATCAAATTTAGAAAACAAAATCATGAATTATAAAATGAGCTCAATAGAAAGTATGTTGCTTCCCCTTCTGACAATAATATAATTTGGAGTCAAAGTACCAACTAGAATTCATGATCGAGACATTTAAGCATACCAATGGAAGCACAAGATGGAAAAGTTCTGAGTAAATGCTGAATTAACTTCACTGCTGCCAATCCATGACAAACAAACCAAGACAGTTTTAGTGCTGGGTGCAAGTCTGCGTAGAAGGGTCACTGAGAGTTTAGTGGAATGGATATTTCTTATCTGGACTAAAATAATAAAATGGCAATAAATATCCATTTATCCTTTCGACAAATTAGACTGCATCACCTTGATGTATCGCGGCAATGGGCACTAAGCAGGCAGAAGCATGTAAGAACATGAAGCATAAGCTGAACTTTAAAACCCAATCACTCCGTGAAAATGGTGCATGCCGCAGACTCAAGCCGAGGAATATCAGTACACCCAAGCTGCTGGCAGATGTGGCCCAGTATTGCAATGTCAGATACTGAAGCTCTATATATGAAAAAAAAGGAATATTTGTATTTACATTGCCAATATCATAACTTGTATCTTATTAAAGTAGATAGAACAAAGGTAAGACTTTGAAAGCCCAAAGTGATTACATATATTAGTATCAGGGAAGCTAATACCTTCAAATTTAACTTGACCCAAAGACAATCCTCTTGATAGCAGTATCATCTTTGAGAGGATGACCGCCGGCAGAGTGATCGCCCCGAGCAACAAGCCAGATGATGCACCAGGCCTGGAAGAAAAAAAATGGGATGAAAATTTAAATTAAGAGGGTAAGTAACATGAAACTCAGTAGATTAGATGAATGGGAAGGAAATTAAGGAAGAGGGGAAGCTGATGCAAACCTAGTGGGGAAAAGCGAGAGAGAATTGGGAATCTCAGAGCGGATCTCAAGGAAGAGGGAGGCAAGAGTGAGGAGAGAGAGGGAAAGGGCTTGTGGAAGAAGGGAGAAGGGGAGGGAGTAGAGGACGAGAGAGATGAAGAAGAGGACGATGGCTCTCTCGCCGGTGAAAAAAGACGACGTCGCGGAAGAAGCCAGGGTCCCCATCTGAAGGATGAAAACTTGGAGATGACGAGGATCACAAACGATTAGGAAGGGAAGTACCGAAGAAGGGTTTACGCGGGAAGAGATGAGACAGGTAATCGCATGACTCCGAAGTCCTATCCCACCTCAGAGACAAGAATGCGAAATTAAGCAGAATATATTATGAAAGTTCGCTGTGACGTTGGTTGGATTTGAATTAGATCACGGAAGATTATACAGAATAAGCCAATATGCTGATCCTGGGGGTTTCATTATGGTTGGGTTTGGCATCTCTATAATGTTTCTTTTTTTTTCTCCAACATTGTAATGTTTCATTTAGATTTGATTTAAATTTTATATTTATTTTTATTTTTAAAAATAATTGCGGTAATTAATTTATCAAATAATATAAAATAAAGATGATCCGTTAGTTGTCATTCTCTTGAAAAAATGATGTTTTTATCTAAAGATTGTGCTTGTTTAGAATAACGTTTCCAAAAATCAAACGCATGCTTAACAGTATTTTTCGATAAAACGAGATAATCTCTTCTACGTATTTATATCGACTTGTGTAAAAGTACTATTTTACTGCTTTCCCAAACAGACACATTATCAATTTAAAAAATCAAATCTAAACTGTTCAAGTAGTCGGAGCTGTTCATCATCATGTTGAGGAGGACCAAATCCTCGTAATCCTGCCTTCCATGTGGTAGATCCAATGATCCATGACTTGGTCACCCACGGCCGTCAAAGCCATACTTCTCAACCTTCCTGCCGTGTACTTTATGGTCCAACTGCAAAACTTGGCGGGTAATTCTTCTTTGGTTTTTATTCGCCAAGAAAACTTATGGGCTCAACTACTATTTATTTCTGTCATAGAAAATGGGCACTTCATTCATTCTAGTGATACCTTTTGTTCCTTCATTTCAGTGATATAAGGTATATGTTTGAATAAAATTGTATACCTCTTTTTGTTTATATCAAAATAAGATCCGAAAGTTCCAGGATCTTGTGATGTAAAACTGCTAATGTCTTAAAAAAATTAAAGTGTATGAATAATCCGATTATGCAGAGGGCAGCCAATGAATGTAGTTTTCGGAGAGTATAGAACGTGGTTGACAGACCACACCCTTATGAGGCTCCTCTCTTTATATATAGCATATGCTATATATGCTCTGTGCATTTAAACACTTTTTGCTTTGGCCGGCTAAGTGGTGGTAAAATGTTTGACACGTTGCTTTAGGCTGCTACTAGGCAAGCAAAGAGACAGTAAAGAAAGATATCAGAACGTGGCCTTGGGATGCCATGCACCATGCCACGTCGTTCACGTTCAGATTGAAAATATCGGGTGACCACAGAAGCCGGGACCAACCAATATTTGGCTT
>JANTPZ010010630.1:0-10227 GCA_025593235.1 Vachellia pachyceras | reverse complement strand
CGCGTACCAAGAGATAAACGATGCACGAAGCGAAGACGGTGAGGTAACGGCCCAGATAGGCGTCGGCTAAGAAGCCGCCTATGAGAGGCATCAAGGTGGTGACGCCGGTCCAGTAGTTGACGTTCTTGGCGGCTGTCTTGAGGTCCTCATGGATGACCTTGGTGAGATAGATGACCAGGCTCGTCGCTATTCCAAAGTAACTCAGTCTCTCGCTGAACTCAATCGCTGCAACACAATAAAATGACAGGGCCAATGTTTTAACCGACCGAGAGATTAAAAATTATTGGTTTTAAACTTCAGGAACTAAAAATAAAATGAATGTATACTCAAGAGAACATAGATTATATTAACTCCATTTTTAATATATAAAAGTATTGATACCTTATAGGATTTCATATATAGAAATTATTAATATTTCAATTCAAGCCGGCCATTATTGCTAATACAATGCTCAGTGAGATACTTTTTTCCGATTTTTCCTAATTCTAATTGTATTTTTAAAATTCTTGAAAAGTAGTTATTAGTAATGTTTTAGAGAAGCGACAAGAGGGGCTCATGAATTACATGACAAGAACATACAAGTAAGGAAGGTCATAATAAATAGGTCATAAATAGCTAGTTGAAAACCCCAAGGTGTCACATGTAATTAATACTAGAATGATTCTCACGACAAATCAACTTCTTAATGAGTTCGTAGTTCTCGAAGTGGACTACACTGCCACGCATACTAGAGTGATTCCTCATCGCAACGTAAATTAATGTCTCTTGAGTCTTTCTCTCAACAGTACACGTAAGTTAAGATAAAAAGTATTATGAAATTCGTAAAAAATTTTGTGAAATCCATAAATTATTTTTAAATTTTGTAAATTCTTCTCAGAATCTGTAAACTCTTTTCTCCTAACGGTTTCCCAAACATACACAGTATCTCGGCTTAGAGTACTGACAATCAATTTACCAGGTCAACAAGTCCAGATTCTTTGAAGCATTTAGTAATGATCCTAATTATCACGAGGAAGTGGGAATACAAATTTACTAAAAACATGCCATTATTGATTATAATTCCAAATAATACGATCAACTTTTAAAGTAGTGCTTTGTGTCAACGTTGCATTAGGTCACACGTACAAAAGAAAGTGGACGACAGAATGCTCACTACTTCACTTCTAATTGATCAAATACCGGGGGCGAAACAAAAGAGTAAAGTGGAGTAACGAATTAAGATGGGTGTGATATGAGTATAATTTAATATTTAATGTCAATAATATTGTTGTAGTAGTAGTAGTAAATATATTCCTAGTAAAGAATATTTTATATAAGCGGCTAAGATAAATTCCTGGCTTTGGTATTAATAGCAAAATTGTCAAATGGATATATATTCAGGAGGGGCCCCATGGAACAAACACCAAAATAAATTCACGAACAATATTCAATCGTGCAAGACAAGCAACACATGCAAATCATTATTTTAGAAAGAGCATTCATTTTGTATATTTAATGGCTCCGTTTGGAAAAGTTTATTTACTCCTCAAAAGCACATTCAACAGTATTTTTCCGTAAAACGAGATAATCTCCTCTACATATTTACCTCGACTTGCGTAAAAGTACTTCTCTACCGCGTTCCCAAACGGAGCAAATATTGCATTGGTTTGGGGGGGCCACCATTAGAGGCTACATACAGTACAATAAAACAACTGACTTGAACATACGTATTTACATACTTGCATATTTACACACATATATATGGCGTTATTCGACCATGAAAACTAGCAGAAAACAGAAGAAGATGATGATGATGATGATGATGATGATGATGATGAAATGAAGGAATTGAAGGAAGCAGATCAGATGGATGATGAAGAAGAAAGGCTTGCGCGCGCGCGCAATATATATATATATATAATGGTTTGAATTAAGAAGCTAGAACGAAGAAGAAAGAAATTAAAGATACCGATGATGAAGAAGGAAGCTTTCCAAGAACCAGTGGAGGGCCGTGAAGGAATTCTTCCTTTGTGATCAACTGAAGAATCATAAACCCATTTCATGCGGTCAGCTTCATGGTCACTACCACCTTCTACTTCTGCTACTGTTCTCTTCGCCATGCCTCGATCCCAAGGCCTCACCTTGATTGATGCTTTAACAATAACAGGAACAAGGAGGAGGAGAAGTGTGAATGCTTTTTAAATTTAATTTGCTAAAGAGAGAAGTGAGAGAGAGGGAGAGAGGGAGGAGGCAGATTGATGTGACTAGTGCGGAGAGAAGCTTTGCCTTGGGGTCCTTTATATAGAGAATTTTTATGACCATCAACATGATCTTTTTCAAGCTCATGCATTTATTTTAGTGAGCACATTTAGTACGATTCACTAATCACTACCAATACGGCAACACCCAGATTATTAAATAAGGACAAAAATAACTTCTATATATAAATGATCATCATATGATCTGCTCGATTGATTTCTGTTATTTTAGATGATTTTGTGATGTAGAAGGTAAATATGTAAAAAAAATTTGACTTGTAAAATATAAAATTGCTTTTTTAAATGTTTTTATATTGGCCTTATATTGTATGTAATAAAATATACGCCCTTCAATTTTAAATATAAAAAGTTAAATAATTAATTTGTAGTTGTTAAAAAATGATTAATTATTTGTAGAATATATATATGTTGGTTTTTCTAAGCAAATCACTTGCATTGGACATTATTCTCAAAACCCTCTTAATATGTTACCGAGGTTTCAATACCATCTAATAAGTTTATAAAAAACTTTGCAAAATGAGGCAAAACTCACTTCTATAATATATAGGCTTTGAATGGAATTAATCCTTTGTTGTTGGTATGTGATGTGTGATGCTATATAATATATACACAAGAATTCCACAATAAGACTTCTCATTCTTGAGATTTATGAGAAAAATAAATTGATACTGTTTCTTATTATTACTACGTATATATTAATCACGCCAACAAACAGTGTTTATGAAAATAATTCTTATTTTATTTCACCATACATATCTTTACAAAACAAAAACAATATAGCTTATATAATTTAAATAATGTGACATATTTGATATATATATATATATAAAGATGTACGCTAGATGTTCTATCTGGCTTGATAAAAATTTTAGCTTTTGACTTATACATGGGTCCGTTTGGAAAAGCGGTGGAGAAGTGCTTTTACCATTTACGAGGTAAATGTGTGAAGGAGATTATCTCGTTTTACAGAAAAATATTATTGAACGTACTTTTGGGGTGTTCAATCGCTTTACCAAACACCCCAATGCTAGCTGCATTTTGAAATCCCATATAAAGTCGCTTTCTCTCTTCCTGTTAATGCAATAATGGCGATAGGGAAGAGACAAAGGGATGGTTTGGAAACAGTTGGAGAATGATATTTAGGCGGAACCTGACTTTTGTTTAAAATGCTGGAAAATGAAAATTTATTTAAATAACTGTTATAAAAATGATTTTTGATGAAAAATAAAAATGAATCTCATTAAATAATACATATGTATTTTTTATTTTATATTACGATAAAATTAGATAAAAATATAATAATAAAAAGTAGTTAGAATATCTTATGCGGATACTTGACATGTATAAGTCGCGACTTCAAGTATATCAGGTCATGACTTAGATTTTTTTACGTTTAAGTCGCTACCTGGAGTACTCTAGGTCGAGATTTGTAATGTTAAGGTCACGACTTGAAATGTATTCTGGATAGAATGAGTTTTTTCCCCTTTCCTTCTAGAATGCATATTCCCCAAATGAGTTGTCAAATACTCATTCTCTCCCTATAATGTATATATTCCTCCTCCAGAAATGTATTCTTGACATGGAAAATGAGTTGCCAAACAAACACACTTAGAAATTCTCTGCACAAAAACAAAGTCAGATACTAACTATGACATTCCTTTTCGATCACTAAATGTATCCTCCTAGAAAATGACCTCTTCCACTGATCATCTTACTGCTAAACCATTACATTGCCTAATATTTGCAGTGATGAATCATCACCCAGTATACCTATATATTAAAAATATATATGACTTTGTGCGAACGTTTTTCTCCGGAAATCTTTCGTTTGCTAATTTTGATTATATTAATAAATGATAGAAGTGTTGAATCTGATCATTACTAAAGTTTCAATTAATCCATGCCTTATAAATTTTGTTCAACTGTTGGGTTCGATCTACACCATGCTGGGAGTTTTTTTCAAAATGGTTAATATTCTGATAAAGATAACCTATAATTAAACCACGCACAAATATACATATATAGGAAAATTTTATAATATATATATATATATATGCAATGGAGATCACTTTCAATAAAAACAAAATGTCCTGGTGGCTGCAAAGGAATAGAATATAATCAAAGTACCACAAATATTTCGATGGGTCTAATTCTAATGTGTTTTTTGAACGAACTGAAAACTGATTAGAGGATCATTGCTGGCCTATCATTATACTTTAAGCCTCAAGAATAGTTCCCCCAACAAAAACCAAAAGGATGACGAAGAATCTATTTTCATCAACCTAGCTAGCCCCACATTATTCTCCTCTCATATAAAGCAAAATGCAGCAATAAAAATTATTCCCTTTTATTTTTTTTGAATAATAAATATTATTTCGGGATGCTAAACCTACGAATCAAAGCCTAGAATTATATATGGAGTAACTAATAAGCCTTAGTGTATGTTCTTGAACTAGAATTATTGCGATTAATAAATATATAAATAAATCCTAAATCATATTTTAATTCATTTTTAAAAATGCACAAGCACACTCTATCTTTTTCGTACAGTGAAGAGAATTCACACACCTTCCTCTAAATAGGTTTAGTTTGGATAACATATACCTATAATCTTAAATAAATATACTCATTAAGCAATTATTCGGATAAAGAAAACATATTTCATTATATATTGAAATGTGATGAAATGAATTTACAAGAGGTTTTTTAGCTTGTGAAGTGCAAGTTATATTACTCTGTACATTTCTCTTACGAGTCACTTTCTAAAAGAATGAGTGATACTTGCTATTATAAGTTACAAAATGAAATATTAATTATATTTTTTAATATTGCTCTTATTTAAAATTTGATACACTTTTTTTGCTTCTCGAAATATGATTCATTGTTTTAAATATGGACAAATTTAAATTTTATATTTTCAAACAAAGTTTATAACTTGATCACTTACGGGTGGCTAGGGCCAGAGAAAAGTACTTTTGGATGGCCAACCAAAACCTTTAAGCTCAATGATATATTTTTAATCTATTTAATGGAACATATCGATATATATATATGCGGATATGTATATATATAAAGACACACTCAAATTATCTTAACATGACGAGTTTCTAATTAAAGAGTACTTGAAAGTGAAATTCTGCCTTAAAAAAGTATGCATATTTAATAAATATTGCCAGAAATTATGGCTTGAACTTAAAAGGCTATAAATAACTATTTTTTAAGTGTCTATATTTTTTAAAAAAAAAAGAAATAACAAAGCTGACAAGTGACAACGGCAAGCCGAGGTAAATATGTGGAGGAGATTGTCTCGTTTTACAGAAAAACACTGTTGAACGTACTTTTGAGTGAAAGTTAAGTGTTTCCCAACAAGCCATTTTTCAATCATATTAAATGGAACTAAATTAAAAATAGTTGAAAGTGAAATTCTGCCTTAAAAAAGTATGCATATTTAATAAATATTGCCAGAAATTATGGCTTGAACTTAAAAGGCTATAAATAACTATTTTTTAAGTGTCTATATTTTTTAAAAAAAAAAGAAATAACAAAGCTGACAAGTGACAACGGCAAGCCGAGGTAAATATGTGGAGGAGATTGTCTCGTTTTACAGAAAAACACTGTTGAACGTACTTTTGAGTGAAAGTTAAGTGTTTCCCAACAAGCCATTTTTCAATCATATTAAATGGAACTAAATTAAAAATAGTTGAAAGTGAAATTCTGCCTTAAAAAAGTATGCATATTTAATAAATATTGCCAGAAATTATGGCTTGAACTTAAAAGGCTATAAATAACTATTTTTTAAGTGTCTATATTTTAAAAAAAAAGAAATAACAAAGCTGACAAGTGACAACGGCAAGCCGAGGTAAATATGTGGAGGAGATTGTCTCGTTTTACAGAAAAACACTGTTGAACGTACTTTTGAGTGAAAGTTAAGTGTTTCCAAACAAGCCATTTTTCAATCATATTAAATGGAACTAAATTAAAAATAAGAGTATTATACGTTTGAGAAGGATCTATGCATTACTATTTGAAATTTTCTAATAAGACGTGACCTTGAATCAACACACTATATAGTTTCTTTCAAAATTAAAGATAGACACGAGATACCCAATACAAAAAAGAAAAAGACGCATACATCCAGTTAATTGCAAATAATTGGTTATCATTTTATTTTTTCTGATAGCGGTGGAATTATTTCCTACAGTAATTGATGCTATAATGTTCATTGTTTGTGAGCACTGATTTGAAAGAACATATATATGTTCTTTTTTCTTGTGGATGAAATTAAATTGCCTTTTAATTTGCTTTTGTGTTGCAAAGATATTTCAGTATTAATTTATTCTCTCCTACCAACATCAATTTAGTTAAAGTGAGGAGAAAAATTTATTTTTAATATGTTATTTAGGATAAAGAACAAGAGACATAAACATTATGTAAAAGAGGTCTTATATTTAGAATCAGATGTCTGTACCTATAATTATACAAAGATTATAAATCTTTTACTCCTTTATTTTCATATTTACTACTCTTTTATCAAATCATCATATTAACTTCAATTTTTTTTGTAATAAAGATTCGGATTATATCTTTCTTTTGTGTCGGTTGCCATTATAGCAACATATTTTAATGGAGAGGGGACACCATCTGCTAAAAGCTAATTCAACTTGGTAGCCAAGGAGTAATAATAATGTAGTTTGAAGCCTAACTGATTAATAAAATAATTAATCAATTAGTTGTCAATAACATGACAAAGATCAACTCATGATTATGGAGCTCAAATATGTATACACTAGAATAGGCTTGCTTGGCGATCCGTTTGGAAAAATTAAAAATTCGTTCAACAATGTTTTTCACAAAACGAGATAATCTCTTTCACATATTTACCCCGACTTATGTAAAAACGCTTCTCTACCACGTTTTCAAACGAGTTCAATTACGTGGCATCTCTGTGGCTACAATTCATTTCATTAGCAAAACCCATTATGGCAGACCACTTCCATTTTCAGGGATCATTAGCGCAATAATGCAGCACAACACGCAACCATATAGGAGCACTTAATAGTGTGGTTGATTAATTATCACAATTAATTAATTAGCACCAAATTAAAAAGAATAAGAATGATTAAGCCACTCTACATAAACTATATATATATATATATTGCTATCAAATTTTCAAAGCACCACGTGATTTTCGTTCTCTTTGAACTCAGAAATTGGGAAGAGCTAGGATATTGAAACGAATTGATGATGATGAGGAAAGAAGGCACTTAAAGCACGAGAGGAATATATATATATATATATATAATTCGACCACTATGATCGATGCATGTGGTCTCTTCAACGACAAGTTTCAAAGAGAATGTGTGTGTATGTGTGTACATACCAATGAAACATCAACATCATCCTATTACACACAGTTTGATTCATTAATATTGTTCGATCGTTAATTTCATCAGTTGTAATATATACACAAACATCTATAAATGTGTGTGTATGGATGACAGTTGCTTCAGTTCTCAAGAATCTTTGTGGGAATTTTTCCACTTGCGGGAGTGGTGGATCCAATAGCAAAACTTGATATACAAGTGTGAATCAAATTAAATCATTTCCCTTTTCCTGGATTATAAAAATTTGGATAGTGACCTGCAGTCGGTGATGGCCACCCCACAATATATTAAAAATTATGCTATTCATATTTAAATTGAAGTGTTGCGTTTGGTCAGATTAAATAAGATTGAATTATTTGAAAAAAAATTATAGAATACCTTTATTAATTATTATACCTTAATTTCATTTAATTTTAGCTTAATGCCAATGGTTTTTCCTCAAAATTTATTTTCATCCTTTAATTCCATTTGATTTGGATTTGGTCATTTAACCTATATATATATATATTATATGTATATCATTTTTGTTTCTTTATTTGATTTTGGTTCGGTTATTGATTTTAAAAGAAACCTCAATATTTTTCCTCTATTAAATTAAAATATTTGACGAGAAAAAGGTCCTTTTTTGTAGCTCAACGGTATGTTAAAAATACAAACCACCTGTTAGACTATATTAAAGTTAGAAAAATACAATTTTTTAAAAAAATATTGAAACCTAGTACAATTAAATTAAATCAAATAAACTTCAAATACGCGAAGCAAAACTATTATGACAAAATTAAGGGACAATATTTTAATTCTTGGCATACTTTTGAGTTCAAGAAGAACAAGAAGTCTCAGTGGTCGCCATCACAATTCAGATTAATTAGAATAAAGCTTCTGAATATATGAAACTCTCTAATTAGAATTATAACGTACGTACCCCCACCCCCCGGAGGACTAATATTGAATATGAGAAACACCATTAATTTTCGACTCATATCCTGAGAGAACATTAATATTTTAATGAATTAGGGCGTGCACATACAAAACAATGACAAGCATAGAGTGAGAGAGAGAATGACAAACATATGAAGTACATATTAGAAATTCCGTTGGGAGAAAAAAGTTGACAGATTTCGAGGTATTTTACGGATTTTAAGATGGTTTTTATGGATTTCGAGATTACTTTTACAGATTTCGAAATGATCTTATCTTGATTTACGTGTATCGTTTGGAAAACGGTGTTCTCAAACAAACACGTTGCAATACATTGAATCATGAAAGCTACGTCGGTCTAACACTATTAAACCGTGTTCAGGAGAATCTGCATAGGTGTGCTCCAAGATTTTGTGGCCACTTTTTTTCTTGACTTAGTTGCATGTGTTTACTAATTTGCTGCACTAATGTCCACTAACTCAGTGGACAAATTTATCAATTAAAGTAGTTATCCATCCAAAAGTGTATTCAAAAGATGAAAAATGCATTTTCGCTTATTATTTCTTATTGGCTTATCATCACTTGTAGCAGTAGCGATTTTAGCAGGCAAGATTTCTAAGTCATTATATTATATTGTTGAAAACTAGACGTTTATTTCTCGGTATATCTTTCTGCTATTAATTTATTTACACGTGATGAAAATCATAATGCTTCTATAGTTAAAGCTACCTTTGAATTTGATCTGTAATTGATACTTTCACGAAACCATGGTTAAATCTAAAGTGGATCTTTAATTCAAAAAAGTGTTATAGAAAAAAATGATAAGACAATTCATAACGAATATATAAGCAGAAGAATTAAAGTGACATCAATTAAATATAACTGTTTAAGGTGGTTTAAATATATTCAAATAAAACTACTGAATTTATCGATAAGAAAGATTGAGCAAGCGGAATATAACAAAATTTTTTGAACAAAGATACAAAAAGATCACAAAGAACATACAATTAGCTAGTGAGATTATTAAATAAGATATATTTGTTAACAGTTAAAAACATAACCAACAATGGGTACGTAGATGGGTATTCTTAAATCTGATAAGATCTCGCATATAATTATATATAATTAATGGCCTAAATCCATGAATATATACCTTATCATCATGTAATTAATTCCAACCGTAGAGGGAAGCTAGAGCATGAAGGAATTAAAGTATGTCACCATCTGTCTAATATTTATATGATCCCAAACAGTGGCCTAGCTAATTATTACAATTCACATAGTTAATTAAAAAGCTTATATTCACCATAGGGCGAGATGCCTTTGAGGGGTACTTAATTATTCAAATTTTGAATAATTTCAAAACTAAAATGGCTTAAAAAAGAGCGCTATATAAAATACATGTATCCATAAAAACATTTTTAAGTTTTAAATATCCTCCTGTTAGGGATCAAACAGCAACACTAGCTAGCACTTATCCCATTCTCATAATTGATTGATCAGAAGGAAATCCACTGAATGGGGTCTATCATTAGTGGTTTCCACAAGATTCATCCTCACTCTTCCAAAATATATATATATATATATATATATATGCGAACAAGCAATGCCTCGTTTGAAGAAAGATGTGAACTGAATTCTCACTATTTACGCGGGGAATGGAAATG
>JANTPZ010010628.1:0-11706 GCA_025593235.1 Vachellia pachyceras | reverse complement strand
GTGAAATGATGGAGACCCTAAATGGATCTACATCAACAGGGTCTTCGGACTCATCAGAACAGAAGGACAAAGATATAACTGATTCAAATTCAAATGCTAACCTGCTTCCATGTCCTTTAAACCAGCAACCTTCTAGTTCCTTGGATGGACCGGTGGCTATACTTTGGGATATTGAAAATTGTCCTGTTCCGAGTGATGTGCGTCCTGAAGATGTTGCCGGGAATGTAACAATGACTTTGCGGGTGCATCCAATTATTAAAGGAGCTGTTGTGATGTTTTCTGCTTATGGGGATTTCAATAATTTCCCCAGGCGACTCAGAGAGGGTTGTCAAAGGACTGGTGTTAAACTAACTGATGTTCCTAGTGGGAGAAAAAATGCTGCTGACAAAGCTATCTTGATTGACATGTTCTTGTTTGCCCTTGACAACCGACCACCTTCTTCTATAATGCTGATATCTGGAGATGTTGATTTTGCCCCTGCACTTCATGTTCTTGGTCAACGGGGATATACTATCATTCTTGCCATCCCTGCTCGGGTGGGCATGTCAATTGCCCTTAGCAATGCAGGTAAATTTGTTTGGGACTGGCCTAGCATTGCTCGTGGAGAAGGTTTTGTGCCTCCCTCAAAGGCTCCTGTGCCACCTCATGTTGTTCCAACTGAGGGTGTTGCAGATCTGATAGGTTGCCATATCAATGGCAACTTTGATGGACAAAATGAAGAAGCTATTGTTTATGGAGGGATCTCGCAGAGCTACCATAACTCTAAGTGTTGCTCATTTGTGTCACAATCTCTGTCTGATTACAAAAGTGATGCATTCAATGCATCACGCTTTCCAACGGCTTTAAGGTCACATAGCCTTCCATCCACTCTGAACAACGTTTCAGGAGGATCTATGTGTTCTCGTAACCAAAAGGAATGCCCATCGTGGGCACAACCTGGGGATTTCAATGGTGTGAGGTGTCAGCTGTTCAAGTTGCTTGAACTTTCTGGAGGTTGTTTGCCTCTGGCTCAAGTTCTACCGGAGTATCAGAAATATTTTGGGAGGTCTCTCTCTCCATCTAAATATGGGGTGCGCAAACTAGCGAGTCTTCTCAAGAAAATGGGTGATCTGTTTTCTGTGGAAGGGAAGGGGCCTCGGGCATTTGTATATCTCCGAAACTGGAAAGTGTGCCCTCCGTCTCAGGTGAGCGATGATAAGAAAGGAAAAGGGATTCAGGAAGAGAATGCAGACATTGTCCATGCTGGTTGCTCTGTAGATAAAGAAAGAATAGTCAAAGAAGAACATGATGAGAGAAGAAGCATAGAAAAGTTTCACCATGGGAAAGCAGCCAGAAGTGAAATTCTTGAGCAGTTCAAGCATGAGCTGCAAGAGATTCTCGTAATTTATTCTCGTCCAATATTCACGGATTGTTTCGATGACATTTACCAGCTACGATATAAGCAGCCACTGGAATACCAGAGACTGGGCGTGGACAAGTTAGAGGATTTGTTTGAGAAAGTGAGTGATGTGGTAGCATTGCATGAAGAACCAGTTAGCAAGAGGAAGTTCCTGGCTGCTGTGGATGATTAGATTGTTGTGCTTAGCTTCATTTTCCGAGCAACGGTCAGGGATTTTTTCCTCTTTATTGACAAGTATTATGTTTGCAGGACTCGCGCTTTTTACCGTTGCCTGGCCCTGCGTGGATTTGAATATGATTATAAATTTTCCTTGTATTGCTTATTCTTAGTCGCTGTCACGGATCAACCATTTTATACGTGTCAGGCAGGGTATATGCCTATAAAGAAGCCTTTTTGTCATTTGTATATCTATATATATATAATCACACGAATCAGTTTAATATCAAACGAGGTTTCAGCACTTTCTTCCTTTTTTTTTATTCTCACCATCTGTGTACAAATAAGCTATAAACGGTCACGTGAATTGTATTGTATGAGATCGCGTTCTACCTGTCTTCACTACTAGACCCGGAAACATCTAATCCACTGAATTCAAAGTCATTATGTGAGACCTTCCCAACAAATTTTGTTGTAGCAGATGGTCAGTTATTGACCTAGATATGAGATACAATATGATTCAGGCATTAAGATACAACAAAATTATGTAGTGTTCAATTGAAATTCAAGGCATCATGCCGTGTCTACCATTTGGCACAAGTATAAGATCTCATGTGATATGAACACTACAACAAAACTATGTACAGTCAAAGAGCAATTTGAAGAGCTGACGGGGTACAGTTAAGCTACATTTTGAAGTAGCAGTGCTTTCTATGTTAACCTGATGAAGATTAAAGCCAATGATTGATTTTAAACTGAAAAAATATTTGGAGGGGACTGTGGAGATCCTGTCTCAAGTAAGAAACTTCTACTGCAATATGACCTGGATGTACTTGAAGAAGAAGCTAGATATCTTCCATCCCCACTATGATAATAATTCAGTTCATTTCTGTGTAATTTCCCCTTGCTTCTGCCAGATTGCTGATTTGTTCTGTATTCTTCATCTTCAACAGCTTGTAAAAATCCACTGTGCATTGGTTCTGAGGTCTCGTACAGAAGTCTAAGGACCTGTTTTATTGAAGGCCTTGCCCTGCCTTCTCTCTGAGTGCACCATCCTACTATAGAAACAACCGTTTGAAGTTGATCCAAATCAAAAGATTCCCTCACATTGGGATCCACTAACTCCATCAATCTTGATTCAGATTCCATGAATGGTTGTGCCCATTCCACCAAATTCTTATTATCTTGAATAGCTCTTCTTCCAGTTACAATCTCTAATAGCACCACACCAAAACTGTAAATATCACTTTTCTCAGTGAGTTCTTGAGTAACAACATATTCCGGATCCATATAACCTGGAATGCATTTTAAATATAGACTTCAGCGATATCCAGAATAAAGATTCCTGTTCGATGATTAGCCTATTCCCTAAAAGATATGGGGGAAAAGATTGAGATGGAAAAAAAAATTTACACCTGGAGTTCCCCGGATATCAGTATTTACTGGTTTAAAGCATATAGAACCATCTTTTGAAGCATGTGCCAGTCCAAAATCAGCTAGCTGTGAAGCAGTGTAACGCAGTTTAAATTTTGCATTATTCACATATAAACACATCTTTATCTTTAGAGCTATCTGCGACATTCATATGATAACAATTTGATTCTGACAGTTACCAAACCTTTGCAACAAATTTCTCATCCAGTAAGATGTTGCCAGACTTAATGTCTCTGTGGCAGAGAGGAGGATCGCAATAGAAATGAAGGTACTCCTGCACAACCGGAAAAAAATGAATGAAAAAAGAAAAATACTACAGGAAAAGAAAAGTAGAGAACACAGAGAAAGCATCGTACTCAAATTACCAGTGCATTAGCCACGTCAATGGCAATTTGGATTCTAGTTCTCCAACTTAGAGGTGTTTTCCCAGGGGCTACACAAAAAATAGAGTGGATTCAACCCAATCAAATAACATCCTCACAATGGCACTTAAAAATGTGTACAACTATTAAAGGCTCATGGGAAGTACAATGAAGATGATCTTTCAAGCTTCCATTTTCCATGTACTCGTACACCAGAAACCTGTTATGAGGCAAGCAAGCAGAAGGGTTTGGTTCACAGGTACATACAGATGATCAAAAGGAACAATGCATGCAAACACAAACAAGACCTCTCATGTTTTTTAATGCAAAATCCACTTAATGCAACTAGATGGCGGTGATGTAGCCGAGCAACAAGCTTGATTTCTCTACAGAATTCATCCCCCTTTTGCTCTGATGCCTTATCCATACGCTTTACTGCTGTCACTAAACCATCACTAAAATGAGCTTTATACACAGTTCCAAATCCTCCTTGCCTAATCATAGTGCTAAAATTGTCCGTGGCTTTCTTTATCTCGCTGTAGTTGAATTTTCGAAATGTAGATGAAGGACCTATGCAAGTCATACACATAGAAAAGGAAGAGAAAACAAATGACAATTAATGACCTGCTACACATACGCTGAAATATCCATGAAAGGAATTAAGAAGAATAAAAGCCAAAACCATACCATCCGAAAATCTCCATGTTGCAGATTGGGGTAAGGATTTTGAGGAGGTTTTACTTAAACGATCAGGCCCCTCTAGCTCTCTGCTTTTCTGACGAATTAAAACTATCAAGACTATGAGCATCATAACCGCAACAGCTGTGACGGCAATGGCAATACCTGGAATTAATGTCAAGTGGTATCTATGGTGATTTCTTTTAAGTGGTACACCTAACAGCAACGGATTTGGGCTATCAGCAGCCGGAGGACTTGGAGAAGCCTCAGGGGTTGGTGAAGTGGATGGCTCTGAAACTAGCATCAAAGATGCAATGAAATCATTAGTCTGAGTTTTACCGTGTTGATCACAGTACAAAGACTCCAAAATATGCATGGCACAAGACTACTCAATTGGAAATGACATACAAGAGAGCAGTCGTCTTATGCATTACTGGAATGAAACTAGCTTTCCAGTATTTTCCAAGCATAATTTTAATTCTGGAACAACACAAGAATATTGTTCCCATTTCTTGCAAAAGCAAGATCCAACAGCATACATGGAGGCAATGGCATAGAGAACAATCTATAACCAATGAAGTAGACAAATCATCAAATTGCATTGGCTTCAGATCTCACGCCAGTAAAAACTAACAGATAAGTACCATGCATACACTTGTTTAGGCCTTCGCATAAACACATGGACACACTCAGGGACTCAAAAAACCAAGAAGAAAAGGGCATCATAACAATTCTCTAGTTATTACCATTCATACCAGTAGGCCCGAGAAGTCCTTGAACCCCAAAGAAACAGCTTGCAATTTCAATAGTAGACACATCATCAACTTGGCTTGCCAATGCAGTAAAAGTGGCATCACGGCATGTACTTAATGTGATATTATCTTGTACACCTATTATATTATGCAGGTAACCTATTGCAGCATTCAAACATTTCTTGCAATCACTGTCCTTTAGAAGAGGCATTTTGCAATTTTCAGTGACCTCTCCAAATCTGGGAGATTGCAGCATCTGTGTAACAGTATTTCGACCTTTACACTCGTAATTAACCGGGATTTTTGTCCCGAAGCCACAGAAAACAGCTACATTTGGAGGAACACCGTAAAGTTGCAAGGTCTCAGTTATGGTCTGGAGGCAGAAAACAGAATCATCTGGAGAGACTCCAAGTTTGGCTGTTCCATTTGCATATCGAGCAACAGAAACAGCAATATTAGCGTTAATGTAGCGACAACAGCTATTTCTGTCGCTTTGGTCAGAGCAGACTGAGGATGCCATTGTAAAGTTTGAAGTACTTAAATCCAAAGGGCAGTCTGCAAAAGCATCAGAAATATGAGATAACAAGCCTTTCCGTGATTTTATAAACTAATTTCCACTTCAGAACATGGTCATAATCGAGACTACATCGAATAATAGGACTTACAGGGCATGGGAATTTCAGCAATACTAAATTTTATGGCACCATGTTAGTGGCAAAAACTCTAATAATGGTCACACGTTCATTTAAGATATATCTCTTCTTGCCTCAAAATAAGCCTTCGCAAATGACTCAACATTCTGACACCAGGCATTTATTAGGGTATAAGCACGAAGAGGCAAACAGTGACAACTATTCCGAATGAGCAAATGTGGCACTAGTAAACAATGCTAAAGGTTCCCAGCTTCACA
Organism: Vachellia pachyceras; assembly: GCA_025593235.1. NCBI lineage: Eukaryota > Viridiplantae > Streptophyta > Magnoliopsida > Fabales > Fabaceae > Vachellia > Vachellia pachyceras. The sequence goes on along the minus strand of JANTPZ010010628.1, from coordinate 6,015 downwards.
AACTCTTACCTGAGATGGGTCAACAAAAAGCAGCCACATTTTTTCCCTTAAAGCAAAAAGCAGAATCAATGGGAGAAGACAAGCTAAATCATTTTCCTTCTCTTCTCAACTCCCTCACAGAGAAAGCGCAAGCCAAGAGGATGGTGGATGACAAAGCAGAACGAAGAAAGGAAATAACTATTAAATGAACTAACCAGCCATTATTGCAGGAAGCTGCACTCCCAAGATGGCCGAAAACCCAAACAAGGAAAAGGCAATCCCACAGAGCATAGTTGAGTTTTGAACTTGAACAAGAAGAAATTACTTCAGGGCAAAGCACAAGAAAGCTTATATTGTTAGCCCATATACGGAAACCTCATGAATCAACAACTCTTAAGGAAACATAAGACGGTGCTGAACCTGCAACTGAGCCTGCGAGTGACACATGAGACTTGTGGGAGCGCGTGAAAGAGTGTTTGTGTGAGTGTGAAATGACCCACCACTACAGTTTCGAGTAGAGAGACTTGTTCTAAATAAATGCAGAAACGATGGGACCCAGAAACCTCATTGGGGGTTGATATTATGGGGTCACCTTCATCGCCTACACTACAGATTCCCAAGAGGCATAAGGCATGACCGGAAAGACTCTCAATCTTTTTGAGGTTTTGAATCAGCCGCCTTCCCAAAAATTCTAGCCACAGTAACCATTAGTCGTCTTCTTTGAAGAAGTTTTTTCCTATCTGGACGAAGGTGGCGAATTTCTTACCTGTTAAGTTTAGGTAGGGGGTAATATCAGAGAGTACAAACACACATGTAAGACAAATTACACAAAAAGTCAAATAGATTAAACGCAGATGTGAATCTTTATCCTGGCTTTTGTAGCTTCTTTGTGAAGAATAATTAATAAACACTCACATAATCAATTGGAAAGAAAATAATCTAGACAGATAAGTTTCCTTAGTCCTCGTAAATTGAGGTTTAATGATTGAAGAGAGTGACAGTAATTGGATTATATGAGGTTGGCTTGCCACTGGATAATTAAGCTTGGTGAAGGATTGATTTGACGTCTCTACAAATTCACATGCCTCAATTTGGATCTTGATTGGAGTGTTAATATTAAATGTAGCATTGGTTGTTAGAATAAATATGTTTAAAGATTGATTAGAGGTAGAAGGAGGAAGCAAGTAGGACCTAGAGTCAAGAACATATTCGAATTTCCAGCCATGGCCTTCTAATTTCTGTTAATATTCCTTCCTTTCTGAAACATACAAAAAAAGGGATCAGAATCATTAAGCCCCGTTTGGTTGAAAGAATTTGTTGGAATTTAATGGAATGGAATGGAAATTTTTTAGGGTGTGCTGTTTGGTTGGTACTGGAATGGAAAATAGGTTGATGGGAAAATTTTTGTTTGGTTGGGTTAAAATTGTAGGAAAGATAGTAGGAAAATTGTATCAAATGACTATATTGCCCTTAATGACAAATATAAAATGTTTTTTTTATAAATATAAGTATTTATTGATAAAAATTTAACTTATTTATATTTATTCTTTAATATTTAATTATATTTATTAATTATATATATTTATTATTCAGCTTCTCCGTCGTCTTCATCTTCTGTTCTAAGTCGTCTTCTTCAACTCCGGTGAAAGTTTATCTGCTTGTTCTACGTCGTCTTCTCCGTCGTCTTCACCCTCTGTTGCTCTATTATCCGTCGGCGGTAGTGCATTTCAATGTCAGGGGTAAATCGATCTTTCGTCCTCTTACATTGCCCATAGAATTTGGCTTTCCACCATTTTTTGTGGGAAGAAAGCTATCATCGTTCACATAAAAATGTCCCACCATCGGAATCCATTTTCCATTGTCGAAACAAACAGCCGCCGCTACTAGAAAATCTGGATTTTTCTATTCCATCAGCCAATTTTCACCAAACCAAATGGGGTCTTAGACTAGATGTATCTGATTAAACCAGTTGTGTTAATTATTGTTTGTTAACTTCGAAACACTCCATTGAACTCTATATATATATATATATATATCGTGAATAATTAACAAGTGTGTGCTGTATGTATTTGAGAAGGGACCACTCTACATTTCCCTCTCTTTTGAACACAAACTATTTATATGGAGGGAGGGACCACCCGTTCGCTTTCTTCTAACCTTCTAATAGAACGTTTGTGTTTGTCTAGTATATGTACATACTTTTACTGTGTTTTCTTTTCTCAAACTTTGTAAAGCTTGTTTTAATATTTGAAATAAATAAATAAAAAATACATTCCCATCCTATCTTTGGGGTTTTTGTCCCATCTACTTGCTTTCACGTGACATTCCTTTTTTTTTTCCCTTTCTTGAAATTTCATTCATCGTTCAACCATTTGTTTTAAGCCAGAAATTTTTTAGCACCAAATGTGGATACAATCATCCTTGTTGGGCTATTTTGTAGCAGTTGGGAGGAACTAGAATCCTTGTTAAAAATGCTTCAACATTTAGTTTTAAAAAACATAGTTTATCCAATTGATTAAGAAGTTGATTTATAATATATATGTTGTGAATTTAAATCTCATTAATGTTGCGAGAACTTTGCTGATAAGTAATATATAAATATCTTTGTAAGCTCGTTTATATCCAGAGGCACACTTTAACTTGTATGAGCCACTGAAAACTAATCCATCTAATATTTTCTCCTAGAAAAGAACCTCTTGACATATTTTCATTAATCAATAATGTATAATTTCCTTACTGAATTCTCTACTTCAAATTCAATATCAACACACGCCCACACAAATCACAAGAGTCTCAGAACTTGACCTTTCAACAGAATCCCAAACTCCCTGAAATTCATAATTTCACAACAAAATCCTTAAATTTACACAAAGGAAGCTATTTTAGTTGGCCAAAATCCCAGGCTACTCAGTATAACAGAGTACCCCCCCCAAAGTTTACCCTTGGTTTTGCCATATTGAAAAGGAAAGGGATGAGATTTAATATTTTATAAAATTATTTTTTTATTATTTTCACATATCCTGCAAGCATGAATTGTCCCTATCAAATTTTAATAATTAATTTATATTTTTATATAATATTATAACATAATGTAAACATTAGTGAAAGTAAGAATGGAAGAAGAAATTTTATGTATTATCATAAACTCATTTGGGTACAACACTAATCTTCCCCCTCTTGAGGGTGATGAACTAACCTCATATTGTATATTCTTGATATAGGAGATCCAAATTGTCATCCCTTTATACATTTGTAGGGACTCTACATCCTCTCACTCTTTGGTGATGATTACACAAGCTCATACTCAAAACATTACATTATGATCCTTTATAATATCTTTTGGATCATTAATTAATTAAGTGATTAATACTAATCATTTTAACTAACTCATACTTCTAATACCTGACTCAAGTTGACATCCTTTAACTCTAAATGCTCAACTTGCCAACACAAATTATAAAAGAGTGAAATGACTTAAAAATTACAATTTTTATTACACAATAATACAAAGATTTTTTTCAATACTCTTGTCCATGCTAATCTTCAATAAATACTGCTAACTGAAACTTCACCACACCAAGCCTCCAACGAATCAAGAACACAAGAAATTACTAATGCAGTTCCTGGGATTTTCACAGCTTCTGTGTCTTCTTCTCTTTAGTTTGTAAGTATTGAAGCAAAGTAAGCATTTCGTGAACTTACCAATATATGTAATTGCAGTACGTTTATCCATTGGGTTGAAAGGTAGAAAATGAACTTCATTTTTGTTTGCACATGCCTCCTTTGGATCAGATAGCATAGTAGGATGCAGCATCAATATTCAATGGCATCTTTGGTTATACAGACTGATCTTGTTGCTAGTAGAACAACCTTGTCTCTGTCCATATTTCTGTCAAAGACTTCAATAAGGCTTCTATCAACAGTGAGGCGATTCAGGGTGAGAGTTCCCGGCTTCAATTGTTGTCATTCCTTTTATGATGGCCCCCTGCTGTGAAAGTCTGTGAGAGCCAATTGCAAGAGTAACAGATAACACGGTTGGCATAGCCATGAGTATCCCTCCAATTAAGAAAACAATTAGGTTGTTGATTCCATCCCTATGAGTTATATTGTATTGGGAACATCACAATGATCGCAAGTAACATTCCTACTGCTATATAGCAAATGCAGAAGTTCCCAGTTGCTGTTAGGAGCTTCTGAAAATGCCCAACAACTTCAGTACCATCAACCAAGTGCGCGGGGCTTTCGTGTGCCGGTAACCACTGTTGGAGTGAACCCAAAAAGGAATAAGAACAAGGGTAATACTTCTGCTAGCTCTTTCTCACCAAAGTCCCCGGCCCTCTGACCATATATATAAAGACCTTCGGATGAGGAGAATGGCTGATCATGCTCCTCTGTGATTCCACTCCTTTCAATTTGTTCATTTTCATCATCAGCTATCTTCAGCAAACAGCCACTGCCTTGCTCCGTTTTAATTTTTTTTTTTCAGCTGGTATGGCTCCACATTCTTGAGCTTGCACTCCTTCTCTTTACCATCAGAGTGAATTGCCGCGTTTACTTCCTTTGCTTTTCTTTCTTTCTTTCTTTGTCATTCTTTTGTTGTTCCTTGGCCGCCTCTGGATGCTTCTGCTGCTGTCAAAATGCTTGAAAATCAAGCAAAATGCAAATATGAGGAAACATATAACCTTAGCGTCGTGTTCACATGCTCCTTCAATCGGGTCCAATGAGACACAAAGGCAAGAACTATACTCATCACAACTAACACCTTCTCGTCTGTTATGCGATCTTCTGTTGGAGGTGTGTGGTCCTGTGTTGAAGGCAGAGCAATGACTGATCCAGAAACGACAAGAAGGTCGCTTCGATTTTGTGTCGGAAACTGACAAGGGAGCAATCTTGAATGTGTTTGAGCCTCTTGTTCTCCTCCGCAGACTTCGACAGCGGCTGGACTCACGGGTTGGACCGTGAGCGTATGATCCAATCTGATAATATGGAGCTTTGCGTGTGTATGTAAAAAAAAAAAAGCAGATTGATGATGGCATAGAGCGAATAACAAGTAAAGACATACCATGTGTATATTTGTGTGTAGTGGCAAAAAAAAGTATAGTTGTGTGTAATAAAGCCCAGGAAAAATTGGGCTTCGGCCCTCACTTTCTAACCAATAAGGAGTTGGGCTGACAGAGGCCCATTAAAGGCGATACGCGAGAACGAAATGATGTATGGGCTAAAATTAAACCCATTGCCATACAGATTAAGAGATTGTTTGGATGTAAGGTTAAAAATATCTTTTACAGATTCCGAGGTAAAACCTAGGTTTTAGAGAATAGATTTTAAAAAATAGCTTTTATAGATTCCGAGGCAAAATCTAGGTTTTGAAAAGTGATTTATGTTTGGGAAGTTCTTAGCTTTTACAGATTTCGAGGCAAAAAAGTGGGTAAGAAAGAGAAAGAAAAAAAAAGTAGGAAAGAGAAAAGAGGAAAAAGTAGGAAAGAGAAAACCTAGATTTCAAACTAAGGTTTTGTAACCAAAATAGCTTTTGGGTAAAAAAAATTGTTTGGACAAAACCTCGATTTTGAGGTAAAACCTAGATTTTGAAATCAAACCTAGATTTTAGATTGGGTTGCCAAACAAGTTCTAAGTACTCGTGTGAAGTGTGTACTTTGTTTGTAAGTCCTAACCAACTGATCTATCCACCAGAAAAAAATTACCCCAACCTCTTGGACTCCTCCTAATAAAGGGTGGTGTGAGTTAATCATATGTTTGATCTTTAGGGTTGGTTTGGTTTCAAGGTTTTGAAACCTAGGTTTCAAAACCTAGGTTTGAAACCTAGGTTTTCTCTTTCATACTCTCTTTTTACTACTCTTTCTTACTTTCCTCTTTCTTACTTTTTATCTCTTTCTCTTTCTTACTTTCCTCTTTCATACCCACTTTTTCTTACTTTTCTACCTCGAAATCTGTAAAAGCTATAACTTCCCAAACATAAATCACATTTCAAAACCTAGATTTTACCTCAGAATCTGTGAAACCTAGATTTCAAACCTA
>JANTPZ010010627.1:0-11102 GCA_025593235.1 Vachellia pachyceras | reverse complement strand
CATAGAAGCTTGGGTCATCATGTGGTATGTCAAATAATTCCTTTTTATGTTGGTTGTTGTCGATTAAAAGAAAAGATAATGGCTGGAATAGAGTAATTGCTAGAGTTGTAGATTGAGCAGGTTAATGCTAGCGAAGAATTACTTATGTTTACCATGTTGAAAAATCCATTTTTAGATACCTGAAGAAGTAGATATTTAAATTGATGCTTGAGAACATACTGTGGGCTAGTGGTTACGATTTGGGGGTGTTTATATCGTGAACCAAATTTTTGTGCCCACAAGGTGTATGTTATAATATCTAAGAGAAGAGCGTGACTAGGGCGTTGTTGATATTGCTAGATAGGTAAGGCTTATGTTATTAGAAGAGTAGAAGGACTTGAAAGGTGTTTTATTTTGAACTCCACCTTATTAAAAAACAGAAAGAAAGAAGTCGGAATTATAAGCCTTGAGTTAAAAAAAAAATGAAATGATGAGGTTTGAAGCTTTTTATGTAATAATATGAGATTTTTTGTTGTTTTAAGAGATGATGTGTAGAATTCACATAAGATGTTGGATGAAATGTGTAAAAGGAGAAATGTTCGTATAAATATTTGCGTACATGTTATTTGGATGGAGAAGGGTAATATATATATATATATATAGTACTTTAGATTGAGTATGATTATATGCTATTTTTCTATAAAATGCTTGAGGGTAAATAAGAGTTACTTGCTATTAGATGTATAAAAAAATTGAATTGATTGTTATGGGATTTCATGTTATTGTTAGGAGAGGGAGAAGAGAAGGTAAGTTGAAAGCTTAAAGTTAGAAAAGAATTATATGTTGAAAGTTTACTAAGTGAACGAATAGCATCCCATTTGTATTACTATAAGTGATATTTAATTTCTGCTATTAATTCTATTATCAGTACTTCATTTACGTTATCAAATGTCTTAAGCATGATTTCAATGAAGCAAAATTTGACTAAGTTATATCACTATTTAATTATAATTAAATGGGTAGATGAAATCATTGTTCTCATTGAAGTCATTTATCTAATTGTCTTATCTTATTCTTTACAAATCCTTCTGAATAAGAATTTGATGGATTTTTTTACAATTGATTTTTGTGAATTTCATGCTAGGCTCCTTGGTCATGGAACATCTTTATAAGAATTCAGCATTGAAATATTTTTTTTATTTATTATATGGTAAATTGACCCATGTATGTTTGAAACCGTACGAAGAGGATTGAATGCATAATGTCGGATGCTAACAGCATTAGCAACCACTATGAGGCCTTGATGTAACATGGTTAATCTCGAGCTTGCTTAACCCAAGTGGGCATAGTACTCATGCTTGATATTTGTAGGTTTTGCTCTCACGCTTGTTTTGTGGCCTCAAACTATGTTTAGTTGATTACCTTCATGGACTATGTCCATTATCATTTTATTATATTAAAGTTGTACGAAAACATGGGACTTAATAATTACCCTTTTGATTCTGTCCAACAAGTTATAAAGCCACATACTTGATATTATCTGTATAATGATATTTTATGCAATTTCAATTATGTTTTGATTATATGTTGCAGAAATTGAAATTTGTTGTTATATTATTCATTAAAGTTAAATCCCTTATATTATTTTCTTCAATTTCATTAAATTTTATAAATGGGATGTTATTCATCAGAAATTTATTTTTGACTTCAAAGAGCTCTGTTGACCAATACCTCTGGTTGAATAATGAACAGAATCCTTGTTGTCTTAAAATTTTCTGACTTATTTTGTATTTGCTGCTTGGCATAGAGAGAAACTTAAGCTTATGTATTACTTTTAAAGGTTAGATACTCCACTTAGTTTATAGGCAATATCCATAGTTTCCTCTATACTTTGAATTAGCTCCAAATACTTTTATGAGTTCTCAGGTCATTGTAGAATTTTTGAGAAATCTATATTATAAAGGAGACTACCAAAATTTCTAGAAGAAACCTAACATTTTGATAACATAGGATGTATCATTATATATGAACCTTAGAAAAACAAAGTGGTTCATACACATTTCAGATTATTGTATTATTTATTATTTTAGCAACAATAAGATAAATAGTATATGCTTTTAAATTGAATGCTTAAAAAATGTAAAATCTCTCATTCTGTGCCGGTCATCCCAAAAATTGTTAGGGAGTGAGATAGATTAAGAATAGTAGGAATGCAAAAAAAAAATATGAATTAGAGTTGAGTAGCCACCAAAGAGAAAAAGAACTGAAAATTAGAAACACCATAACTAAAAATATAAGAAACTATAAACATCTAATAAAAATAAAGTATTCTCTTTCTTTTAAATGAGCTGCTCACGGAACTTTTTCCAACTAACTAGTTAGCTTCATGTATATATTATACTCCTTTTTTTTTTTTTATAAACGCAACAATCTTTCATATACACATATAGGGTGGTCCTTTTTACAAGCAACAAATTAACTATCTAAAAATTTAATACAATTTTTCATTTTCATCCTAATTAATTATACATTTCTCTCGTATATTTTCTCTACTAATTTCCTTATATCTCTTTCCTCATCCATCATTTTCATAAATAAAAGTATATATACTTACAAAAGGTTAAATTTATAGCATTTATTTTTTAACTAATTTTAACGAATAATTATTTTACGCAATATAAAAAACACGATATATACTATAACAACTAACAAGTTTGTTCGGTACACGAGTTTGGTTTTAAGGTAGACTATAACTAACTGTTAGATTGACTTGCAGATATATATATATATATATATCGTGGTAAGTACAACTGTTAGATTATAGAAGTAATATAAATACGGATTCACAATAATATAGACTCATCGTTGAGTTTAAATCTCAGAAGCTTCGACCAAACTGTCAACCTTCCATGGACAAAACAAATAATCCTTGTATCGCCATGGTTCCATGTAATACCTCTCATTGAGTTCTCAAAACGACTCGTCGTTCACGTCCCTAACTTCCACTTCACCTTCCCCATCCCTGCACTTGGCCCTCCTTCCCCAGCTGCACATTCCATCCTCCAATCTCTTCCACCACAGATTGACTTCACCATTCTTCCACAAGTCGACAAAAACTAAATAACATTTAGTTGATTATCATCCTTGCTGTATTATACCAGCTAACAAATTTCTATCTATATATATATATATATATATATTTCCTCAACACAAATTTCAGTAAAACTTCCAAATGGTTGTTTGTACTACATGAAAAAAACAACCATGCATTGTTATCTACCACACAAATACGTTGACCAGTTCAACTCACTTATCTTTCTTTGGTTGCCTTTTCCAAACTCCACTCATTGTTCTTTTCTATATATATGGTATTCTGATCATCAATACAACTCGTCGTATAATTGATTAATAAATTAAAGCTCCCATATATATATATATATACACACGGAGCAGAAAGATATGGAAAATGCATTGTTCATCTTGTTTCTGTCTTTCTGCTTCGTTTCACATCAAGCTTTAATTGCAAATGCCCAGAGTAGTGATCATCCCTTTGTGCTAGCATTATATGTGTTTGGTAGTGCACAAGTTGATGTTGGAAACAACAACTACTTGAATACACAAGCAAAGGCTAACAGGTGGCCTTATGGAATTGATTTTCATAATACAAGTACGGGCCGATGGACCAATGGGAAAAATGTGGCTGACTTTTTCAGTATGTTTCTTGACTAGTGCCTGTTTCGACTGAATTTATAATTAAATATCCATGCATAACCAATTGTTGTTATTAGGTCTAATTGAAAAGGATTAATCTCTGACAATGTGATAAATTAAGGTTCACATCCGTGCTAAAAAATGCCTGCATTTAGTATCTAACAACGTTTTGAACGTTATTAACTCAATTAAAAAGATATATATGCTTCAGCGAAAAATGACATATGAAAAAGTTTGGTTTTGTTAAAAATGGTCCGAATAGCTTCTGAATGCTTTAATATACTTTTCAACCGTTTAGCCATAATTCAGTTATGTAGTGGGTGTTTGACTAACTTTTAGTACCATGGTTTTGGTCCAAATCATGATTTCAAAAGTATAGTATCAAAGACTATAGTCCAAAACCCAAAATAGCTCTTCACATCATGGTTTTGGCTACACCACCCAAATGCTAAGGAGCTTTTGATAATCAATTCTATGAATTATGATACAAGAAAAATTGTTTTGCATAAGAGGAATTAATTGCACGCATGTCTCAAGTAAGAGAAATTAATATTTTTAGGTCCCTAAAACATTTTCAGATTATTGTCAAGTCCCAAAAAAACTTGAGGGTGAGATATTGCAATTGTGAAAAGATGGATTTACACTGACTTTTTAGTAGTAGCATATTGACTTATCATTGGTGACACCAAAACTTATCATGCATTGATTTATGAATTATGTCATCTTGACTTGTTATTAGTGGCACATTAACTTATCAAGTGTAGTGCGTTAAATTATCATCATGGCACAATAATTTATCAATTGACAATTAAGAATAAATCCATCTTTTCACAATTTTAATAAATCACACACAAGTCCCTAGAGTATTGACAATAATTTTAAGATTTTTTTGAGATCTAACTGTATCAATTTCTCTTAGGTGAGACATGTGTGTCAGTTTCAATTTTGAATAATTTTTACCGGAAGAATTGCACTTAGGTCCCACATAAAGAAAATAATAAAGAACAAATCCCAAGTAATTGTTAATGAATTATTTTTATTTGTCATTGATAAGTCTTTAAAAGCTATTGACAAGTCATTGAGACTTGTTAGATATTATTTTCCTTTGTTTGAAACCGAAATGTAATTCTCCCTTCTTTATTTAATTATAAGCAAGTTTTGAACTATTTTAAACAACTCAAATTAAAGTCCCTATCTTTTGTTTATAATCAAGCATTTTTTTAAAAAAAATAGAGATATAAAAATATGTCTTGAGTTTACATCTTATGCTTTGGATGGATTGATTGAGCCTCTGGCTAGCGGGGTTGTAATGTGGTCTAAGCGAATTGAGTATGATATTACGTAATGATTAGTATTTATTTCTAATTGTTCCAAAACTTTCTCATTATTTCAAAAATTTAAATATGTCATTCAAGTAGCCGACCATACTAAATAGGATTAGGCTTGTTGTAGTAACAATCCAAAAAATATATATAGTTGAAACATTGGCTTAAGTATAATAATTTCAAATAATGTAGGGTTAAGTGATATAAATCATTCTCAATCATTTCTTTACTAGCACACATTGTTTTAAATTTAAGCCACTGATTGCTACCGGAAAAAATACTTTAAAGTTAAATTACACCCAAAAATACTTTACAATATTGGGTGATGTTGAAAAAATATTTTAAGGTGTCAGATATCATCGTGGTGCTCGATATGCATCTTAACCCAATATGTTATCCTTTGATTGCATATTATCAAAATAATAAAAAAAACTTATGACTTCTGTTTCTATCCCATACAGCAACTTATTTGGACTTACCATTGCCTCCTGCGTACTTAAACCTCACGGATTCTGAAAGAAGTCAGACTACAACAGGCATAAACTAGGCATCTAGATCATGTGGCATCTTAAACACGACTGGAGCGGTAAGAAATAATTAAATTAAAATGAATCTTCTTAACTATTCCATGACTAAATTTTAATTATCCATATATAGTAAACATATACATATATATAAACATATATTGAAGTAATAATAAGGTTGTTGTTATGTGAATTGAAGGTCACGAGTTTAAATCATGAAAACAACCTCACTGCTTGTGGGGTTATGTAAGGCCACCCTTATATTTGCGATCAAAATCTAATATACTTGTCCATTGTATATGTTGAAGGGAGAATGCTTAAGATTAGAGCGACAAGTAGAATTATTCACATCGACTGTGAAAAATGATCTTCCAAAAGCAATTCAGAACAAAGAGAAGTTGCAAGAACACTTGGCCAATTCCATATACCTTCTTTTCATTGGAAATAACGATTACAACGATGCAATGAGTCGCAATATGACCAACAAATTCGATCCAGCTTACTGTGCAGATTACCTTCTTGATCAACTCACAGGACATATCAAGGTATCTACGTTCTTCATTATATTGATGATCCTTTTCTCTATGTAAAATATTAGAGTTTACTCCCTTGATCATATTTACAGAGCAGAAAAAGAAGGATTTTTCGTCATATTTATAATTCATATCATTACATTTTTTATATGAATGCACAATTTTACCTTTAATTTATTATTGAGTTGACTTAATTCTTATCTAGTATTCTATTAAATAAAGATAAAATTAGAACGTTGTTAAATTTTAAGGTATAAACAATAAGGTTTAAATTTTTCTTAGTTTGGATGAATTATGCTGGAAACAACTTATACATTGAACGAGAGGAGTATTCAACTTTAATATAGCATTACAGTCCCTCTTAATCTAAATATAAGACCTTATTTATATTGTGAAAGTATATTATAAACATAGTCTTGTATTTAATTTCGGAGTGATAAGTGCTATATATTATGCAAACATTGGTTCTTTAGGTTCTAATTAAGTTATTTTTTTATAGGCAACATAGTGACACAATTTCATTTGAATATCTATTTACGCACGTGGGAGCGGGAAGGGCTGAGGGAGAAATTGGACTAGGTCTTTTGTAATGTGGCGTGGGAAACTCAGTTTCCTCATACTCGGGTGACCCAAGATCTTAAGCATAAGTCGGACCATAATGTCATAATCATTTTGTGGAGGCCTAATTCGTATCAGACCCAAGCTCTGCCGAGGTTCCACTATCAGGCACTTGGAATTTAGAAGAGAACTTTCAGCAGATTGTGGAAAATGTATGGAGGCAGAGCGATTGGAAGGATGGTGTTGAGAGGTTTCGGGATATGGTTACAAGTTGGAACAATTCTTCCATTGGTAGTATCCCCAAGAAGAAAAAAGAAATCCTAAATAGACTTAAAGGGATTGAAGCTACCAAACGTAGGGGTATACCTAATGGTCTTTATAAGGTGGAAAAGAAGCTCTGGGAAGAGTATAATAAAGTTCTGATGCAAGAGGAGCTCCTTTGGTTTAAGAAGTCCAGATGTAGCTGGCTTCAATGGGGTGATCAAAACACGAGGTATTTCCATGCTTCCACCGTTATGAGACGAAGAAGGCAAAGGATCCAGGCTCTTAAAGATGATAGTGGGATTTGGATCAACGACCAGGACAGGTTGAGATTTATGGCAAGTAGATACTTTGAGGACCTCTACACTAAAGATACTACTGTTCCGAGCACCTCAAATTGGCCGAATGAATTCCCTCCCATGTACGGAGCTTATATTGATTCCCTGCATAGAGAGGTGTGTGACATCGAGATCAAGAATGCAGCTTTCTCCATGGGGGCTTTCAAAGCTCTTGGTCCGGATGACATTCAGGCCCACTTCTTCCAAAACCACTGGGAGGTGGTGGGGCCCAAAATTTGTGATCTTGTTAAGAAAGCTTTTGTGGATCTGGACTCTATCAGAGCTATCAACCAAACGAATATTGTCCTCATCCCCAAAGTTGAGCACCCGTCTTCCCTAAAGGACATGAGACCCATTTCGTTGTGCAACATCAGCTTTAAGGTTCTAACAAAGGTTTTGGCAAATAGATTGAGATGTGTTATGAAGGATCTAGTAGGAGAGGAGCAAAGCAGCTTCATCGAGGCCTGATCGAGCTGCGACAATATTATCATTGCGCAGAAAGCTATTCACCTTATGCGAACAGCTCCGGGAAGGAAGGGTTACCATGAGAGTCCTTTGGAACGGGGTTCAAGGTGGGTCTTAGAGACAATCTGGTTCGTTTGATCCTCGGGTGCGTTGGATCTGCTACCATGAGAGTCCTTTGGAACGGGGTTCAAGGTCCCGAATTTGCCCCTTCTAGGGGTCTTCGTCAAGGAGACCCTCTCAGCCCCTACTTATTCATCCTTTGCATGGAAAAGTTGGGGCACTTGATAAAGGCGGAGTGTAGAAATGGTAGGTGGAAGCCCCTTCGGTTTCCCAACGTGGGCCTTTTCCTATCTCATTTATTCTTCGCGGATGACCTCCTGCTTTTTTCTGAAGCCTCCTTGAGACAAATGAGTGTGCTTAAGGAGGTCATGGGTAGATTCTGTGGTATCTCGGGCCATAAGATTAATCTGTCTAAATCTAGGGTGTTTCTCTCCAAAAATGTCAACCATGCTCGGGGTTCCATGTTGAGCCAGAGATTGGGGATTGAGACCACGGTCGATCTGGGAAAGTATCTTGGTATGCCTACTATTCATTCTAGGGTGACTAAGGCAACATTTGGCCATATTACGAAGAAGGTTCGATCGAGACTCTCAGCTTGGAAAGGAAGGTACCTAACTATGGCTGGAAGAACGATTCTTATCAAAGCGGTCATCTTTGCGCTCCCTTCCTACCATATGCAATCGGTGCTTTTACCGAAAGGGGTTCTTAGGGAGATTGAGAGAGTGAGCAGGAATTTCTTTTGGTGCCAGGAGGAAAATAAAAGGAAAATGCACCACATTGCTTGGACTCAAATTACGAAGCATAAGAAATGTGGAGGTCTGGGCATCAAGAATCTCGAATTGCATAACAAAGCTTTCATTATGAAACTTTGTTGGGGTCTGGTTACTAAACCGAACACTCTCTGGGTCAAGTGTCTTCGAGCCAAATATGACTGTGGTAGTTAGTTGATGCCTACGGTTGCTAGGAAAAGGTACAATTCGCTAACCTGGAAGGCAATCACTGAAGTTTGGGACCTGTTTGTCTCTGGACTTGGAAGAAGGGTTAATAATGGCTTCTTCACTAAGGCTTGGTGGGACCAATGGACTAAAATGGACAAACCAGTCATTGAGCTTGCTGATCGTAACTTGGATTTTATTCGGCATGAGGATAGGATTGTGGATTTTGTCCTTCCTTGTGGTATGTGGAATGTTGAGAAATGGGCTTCCTTCCTGCCTCCTCAAGTCCTTCGCATTATTCTCCAGACTAAACCTCCGTCAAATGATAGAGACGATGAGTTCTTTTAGAGGGGTTCTCCTGATGGTTCTTTCTCCGTCAAATCTGGTTATGAATTTCTTATGAGACCTGCGGATGAGGTGCCTAATCCGGTATGGCGGAAGATTTGGCGTTGGCCGGTTCTTGAGAAAGTAAAACTTTTCATGTGGCAAACAACCCATGAGAGAATTGCAACCAACGCTCTTCAAGCTAGAAGAGGGATGCCTGTGATGGGAAACTGTCCTTTTGGGTGTCAGTGTGAGGAGAGCGTCATCCATGCTCTTCGGGACTGTGAGATAGCGAGAGAGGTATGGAAAGAGTTTATTAACACTAACCTTTATACTGCTTTTTTCTCTCATGATGTCCAGGGTTGGATTGCTTGGAACTCTTCGCATCAGCCTTGTAAGGCCAGATTCAGGAGATGGCCGTGGTCAAAAGTTTTCGCATTTGTTTACTGGGTCTTATGGAAGACCAGATGTTCGCAGGTGTTTGAGTCCACAGAAGCATCTACGAAGGAAATCTTCCATCAATGCATGTTCCATATTATGGAGGATGTATCTAGGGGAAGATTCTTTCACAGTATCTTCAAGGATAGCTCACTCGAAGATACGCACTGGATTCCGCCGCCTAGTGGAGTTCTGAGGATGGATGTTGATGCTTTTGTTAGAGCGCTTGACCAGGCTGTGTGTGCTAGGCTCATCAGGGATGCTCAGGGTCGCTAGATTATGGGGTTTCAAAGGGTTCTTGGGCATGTTACAACCACGGCAGTCGAGATTTTGGCAATTCAAACTGGATTGGAGGTCTGCAGATCTTTGCAGTTCAGAGATATCCAGGTCTTCTCGGACTCCTTTGAGGCTGTCAATGTTTTGCTCAGAGATCGTGGTCCCTTTCATCAGTTGCAGCGGGAGGTTGAGGCCACTCGACATCTTCTCTATGATAGCTGGAATGTGGAGCTATTTCATGTGCCGAGGGAATGTTTGAAGTGTGCCGACATCCTTTCAAAGGAAGCTTGCAGTTCTGACTCGCAGTTAGTGCTTTTTCCATAGGCCCCTCTTAGTTGTAGGGAGTGTCTTCTTTTTGATCAATCTTTTGTGGGGGTTGTTGACCCCAGCTGAACTGGTTTTCCTTTCTTTCTTTTCTTTCCTATTTCAAGCTTTGCTTGCCCTTTGATCCAAAAAGAAGATGTATTTACTTATCTCTCTGTTGTTAGGTTCCATGGCAAATGGTTTCGGACAACTTTGTTATTGTCAAATATTAACTAATTATCAAATTTAACCAAAATAATAGTTGGGGAGACATTAATATAATTTGGGAGATTTCATGGAAAAAATGAACGTTTTTCTAGAGTAACAATGTTCTCAAGGAAAAACTTTCATGATATCATTATTTTTTAAGTAAAATTTTTTTAAAAATTTACACATTAACAAAAATATAAAACTAATGCGAATGACAAATCTAGCTTTGACATAGTTAATCAATTAATGGGCAAATATAACCTCAATTACAGTCGGGCAAAACTGACTTGCGGCTGAACTTGTAATTAATGAATAAAAGATTTTAAAAATTGTTAAAATTACCATTAGATCCATGCAGTAGTTGACCCGATTATCATTAATAACTTCACCAGTCG
The DNA here is from genome assembly GCA_025593235.1 of Vachellia pachyceras. Classification (NCBI taxonomy): domain Eukaryota; kingdom Viridiplantae; phylum Streptophyta; class Magnoliopsida; order Fabales; family Fabaceae; genus Vachellia; species Vachellia pachyceras. Next base: position 467 of record JANTPZ010010627.1, on the reverse strand, counting down.
TCAATAGCAACCGTACCAACTACTGCTGGAACCTGATTGTAATTTTTTTAATCTAAAATATTTTATTTATTAATTCATCTATTTGGTTTCCAGAGAGAACAACAACAAAAAACCCACTTTGAAATTCTCAAGTAGTATAATTGAGCTGAATGTTGGTATTTGCTTTTGCTGCAACTGTCTATTTTGCGTATATGAGACTGAGAGTTCTAAAATGAGTAATGGCTGAGAATTTGCTGTTATTAGAAAAGATATCGTATATTAGCATCATTTTTTTTTTACCAAGAGGTAGTAAAAATTGTAAATAATAACCTGATATGCTCCAAGCGGGTGGATCCAACTGCATTGTGAATTATTTGCGATATTATTTTCCTATACCAAATTAAACTTCATATGCGAAGTTCTAGGAATGAATTAGTCAAAAAGTAATATGCTTATGCATCAGCGTTGCTGAGTATTTGCAGAGCTTT
>JANTPZ010010625.1:0-10557 GCA_025593235.1 Vachellia pachyceras | reverse complement strand
AAGATCATATCATCAAACAGAACGCAAACATTGCGTAAAATGAAGAAAACCCTAACCTCGCAAGGAAACGAGGGAATCGAAGCCGATACACGAATGATAGGAACAGGCGGTGGATCTTCTGTCGTCGCCGTACAAAGAAGGAACTCGAGGGACAAAAGCGGCCGACGTCGTCACGGCTTGGTTGGGCCTCCATGAGCAAGACGAGATATTAGAAAGTCTCCTGGCAACAGCCCTCAACATTTTGATCCTCTGATTCCGATCTCCTTTGGTTGATCGCTCCTCTGCATCTGCACGAACCAGATGCGAGGCGTATACATATTTCGAGTGCCTAGTCTAAGTGTCTAACGCTGCATTTGCAATCACACTGCGAATACGGAGTTTGGTTAATTCTACACCATGGCATAACCGGTTGCTCTGTAATCTGTATATTGGATCATATTATCTGTATTTCTTTAAATATTTTATAGTAATGCATTATATGTTCAAAGTGTGATGAATAAGTATAGCTGGCTGAATTTGAAATTGAAAATAAAATATATATATATATATATGTAATTTTTTATTGTTATTTTTTAAAATTTATAACTATGTGGAAATAAAAAGTAATTTATCTGTTCCTCCCAAAAGAGTAATTTATTTGAAGTATAAAATGTTGAAACAAAAACTTGAGGTTCAGTTCCATTATACGATTTTTCAAGAATAAACTTTTTAAAATAAAAGTGCCTCTATTTTTATATATTAACTTCTTTTTTCTTTTAACATACAAAAGTATTTAATATGTTCTATTGGGTGGGGCCCACTCCATGAATTTGTGGATTTAAGTAGATTGGCCCGTTTCAAAGGCCCATATTTTCGATCCCATGTCACCGGTTACAACCAGCCATAATAATTCTAAGTTGGTGGGTTGGTTCTCGTGGATCGTGTTAATGACTAATAGGATCAAGGTGTAATTATAATAATTAAATTTTACTCAATTGGCGTTTAGCAGCATAATGTTATAAAGTTGTGTAAATTTAACAAAACTAACATATTTATCAAAACGTTCGTTAACTCTTTAACTAACATGATACATGTACATGGTTGGTCAAGGGTTAATAGACGTTTTGGTAAAAACTGTTAAATTTTCATCATTTTTATAATGTTATTCATACTCCCTTTAATATTTTTATCTTTACGATGTCTAACATTTTTTCAAACAAAATCTAATTTTTAAAATTGCACATTTTCCACTGTAACAGAACAACATAGATATTACCATATGTTCCCCAAAACTTGCTGCGAATTTATTGCATCTGCGTGTGCGCGAGGAAAGCCAACCAAGTTGATATAAGACCGTCGCCGAGTCTCTGTTGGAGCCTGTAACGGCCAAAGTAATAAAATGTTTGTTCCTTATGAAAAGGCCATCATGAGTAGCCGTCTTAGCTCAGCCGGTAGAGCGCATGGCTTTTAACCATGTGGTCGTGGGTTCGATTCCCACAGACGGCGATTAGATTTATCTTTTACATCCACAAAAGACAAAACTCATTTTACCCCTTTACGTTGGCAGATCCCACTTGGAAAACTTTTTTCAGACCCAAAGCAGCAATGCACTAACATCACTTCTCCCTTTAATAATTTTCTTTTCTTCTTGTAGAAGCTGTGCCTCATCTCACATACATACCTATCCGGTTCTATCTTTTCTTTTTGGGTAGAACGTATCTGAAGCTTTGTTCATCACCAATAGATCTGGCAATCCCATATAGCAAAACAAACGGTGGAGATTTAGGGGGGAAAAAAAGAGGAGTACACATACAAAGCACTCTCATAAATCACAACGAATGGAAGGAAAGAAAGAAAGAAAAATAAGGGTTGGAGCAGAAGATGCATGCAACTGGACGGGACAAATAGAATAAGTAGCCGCAAAGGTTGACGCACGGCGAGCTGATGATGACGATAGCAGCCGAAAGCATCCAAAAATAATATCTTTTTCAGTTCTATCTTTCATTGATCGCAGTTCCAGTTTTATTTTATAGCATATATCATGTCACCTAATGGCACCATTCCCCACACACGCATGGAACAAGGCTCACTTCATGCTTTTTCTCATCACTCGTAGCGTGCTGCATGAAGCTTCCACAGCCATCATATGCAAAAACATGAGGAGATTTATTGTAACTTGCAAGCTTCTAAGAAAGAAAGTTATTTATAAAAATGTTTCAGGAGGTTATTAATGGCAAGTCAAGGAATATTATTGACAAGTAAAGCAGCTGATTGATAACTCTTAAAACCTTTTTAAAAAATAACTTTCTTCCTTACTTCCTTAGGATCTTAGAATAAATCTTCCAAAACATAACCCATCTCAACTCTTGCACCGTATGTTCATCTCAGTGTGTATGTGAGCGAGAGAGATCGACTAGTGTTTCGCTTTTAGTTTTCCATCAACTAAAAATAGTTATTACTGCTACTGCGGCGTGTTGATGGACGTTTATCGTTTGTCTAATGCCTATCTTTCTTAATTAGCTTCTGTATATATCTTACAAATTTGCCTAGAAAGATGGAAATAGAAAGAGACCAAGGAGCTGGTGATCCAACAATGATGATAGTAACTTATCGAAAGGCCAGATCATGGGACGCACATAGTTCAAAAACCAGGTTTTAAGGCATCTTTAAGCACATCAAAACATACGCGTGTTTGTTTGGCAAAATTAAAGTGAATAAAGATAACGTACAAAAGAAAGATGAGTTAACCAGTGTGGAGTTTGGCTTTTTGTCGCCTTCCTATTAATTTCTCCGTGACTGATCTCATTTTTCAATTCATGCTTAACCCACTACATGCCAAATGCAGATCAAAGTCCCAACTAAACCAGCTACAGTGCACAGTAGTATATTTAAAATCCAAGTTAATAATGCTTATTTCTGCATGCGAGATCTAGATAGGTTCTAATAATTTGTAAATTAAAAACGCTGCATTAATTATATCTCTCTAGATCTCCGCTAATTTTTCATCATGTGCCTAACCTGGGTTCTGATATATATATATATATATATATATAATGTTTTGTTAGAGGATAATAATTGGCTTTATGATTTAACTGTGAAGATACAAGAATCGGTAACATTACAGCATTTTAAATGAATATTGTATTAATGATAGCTAGTTCTTACTTGTGACCAATTGCTACCAGTCAGAAAAAGGCTTCAACGTGAATTGGAAAAGATTTAACCACATTAACCATTTTCCAAACGGAATTCTTGATGAATATCTAATAAGCCAAAACATATAGGCCTTGTTTGGTAACAAGGTGCTTATACCCATAAGCACGTTCAACAGTATTTTTTCGTAAAACGAAACAATCTCCTCCACATATTTGCCTCGGCTTGTATGAATAAGCCCATAAGTACTTCTCCACAGCTTTGCCAAACGGATAATTTGTTACCTTTTCATGGAGAATATATACATAATGTGATAAATAAATAAATTACGAGGAAAATATATAAATTAATTTGTTATATGAAACGTAGCTGTAACATAACTAATCAATTTTAACCTTACATACAACATATATGGATGGATACACAAACATATGGAGGAAATTAATCATTTCAATTTATGCCCTCTGATCTATATAGTGAACAGTTTTTATCTATCCAGTATTTGATTTAATGATTTTTATTTGTTATTTATATACTTAAATGTTCTTTAAAACAATGTGATAATACTTTTTTGTAACTGTATATAATAATATATTTGAATTAATTAATCACAATCAATAATTCTTCTCTAAGAAATTGATTAGGAGATTTGATCAATTTGTTTGTACCTATTACAATATCAATAATTCTCCAATATCAAATCTTAAGACTTGAGCTTTTCTCCCTCATCACTTCTCATCATTTCATGACAACATTCAAGTGTTAAGATTTGATTCGAGAAATAGCTGAAACGGATATATGCAAATGGATATGAATTTTACCGTGAAACCAAATCAACAATTAAATAAGCAGAAGAGATTACATATATAAAGAGTGAATATCAAAGGATGAGATAGAGAGAAGACTCGTTGTGCGCCATTCCATCCTCATTCAAAGCAAGAACACATGACATGAGTTCGTAGTAGACAATAGATAACTGTCTGAACAATCAAATGAAAAGATGTTTTTATATATGTATGTATGTAACAATTGGGACAAGCAATATTCAGCTCAGAATTAGGCTGATGAGCTCACTCCCTCAAAGCATGCGCAGTAGCTGTAGTTCTGACTGAATTATTATCACCTCGTGTGGCTTCCATCAAAATCATCATCAGTCCGTTTATCAAAAAAATAATAAGAACCCGAAAACCCACCACGATCTGCCATTATTTGTTGATCAGACCCAGCCGTGGAAGAAGACGAAGCCATTGCTGACGACGATGACGAGAAGAATGAAGAAGAATCATAAAGGAATGACTCATTAACACCCTGATAATTATAAAGACCAGAAGCAGCTCGTTGTAGATCATCATCGTCCCTACTACAAAGCACCTGAGCGTACTGCATTAGGTTTGGAAACTCCTCGCCTGACGGAGGAGGTGGCCATGGTGGCTGAGAATCCGGCATCAGCGGCGCCACCACCTCAGATGGAGGTCGAGGAGGAGGAGCAGGAGTTGGAAAATTAGCTACACGTTCAGGGAAATTGAGCTTGGCTTTATTGCCTTTGAACTTCAAAGCAGCAGCATCATAAGCAGCTGCTGCATCCTCTGCCGTATCAAACGTGCCAAGCCAAACTCTTGCTGCTTTGTTTGGGTCTCGGATTTCGGCTGCCCATTTCCCCCATGGTCTCTGCCTAACTCCTCTATAATGTTTTTTCCTTTCTATGACATTCCCTTCACAAAAAAAATTAATATTCACTTACACAGATCGTGTGTGTGTGTGTGTGAATGCTTCTGCATATTTAATCAGCCCCTTTTAGTCCAAGCCAATTAAGGTGTCATCTAATTGAAGACACCGATGATATATACTTCCTAATTAGAAAGCAAAATGCTTTATTTCAACATTGCACGTAATTATATATGGAATATACAGGGAGGCCAATGAAAGATGCACCATACAATATATACTTCATGAGAAATACCAAACTGGCGGCTAACTTGTGACTAAAGTAGTCAACAATTCAAGTTTCAACACATCGTTATCAGATAGACTCAAGCCTAAAAGATGGTACGCATCACACTTACGAGCTATATGCATAATAGCGTACAATATTAATTGAGGATGGATAGAGAGAGTGTCTTTTTCAAACTTGGCCGAACTAATTAACTAGCCATAGGTGGCCGATCATCATCAAGACATATAAAAGCATGTTTTCCACATGCAACTTGTGGCTGGGCAGAAAAAGTCATGGATCGACCAGAGTATTTGAATAATTGAAAGCTTTTACTGCCAAAGAGAGACCACACACTAGCTAGTTGCACTCTCGTGTCAGGAAAGGAATAAATCGATTTCAGAAAATAACACTGTCAGGTATCGATCTTTATCAAAGAATTACAAGATCGGTGCACACAGAGAGATCTTGATTCGAGAGAGAGATAATATGTACATATATAAACTTACAGATATATAGTTGTTTTTAATTACCTTGAGGTAAATTGTGGGAAGAGCTGATCTGGGTCTCAGTCAGAGCAGAAGAGGTAGTTACTTGTGGGATTGGGAAGGTGGTGGCAGTGGAGCCGATAAGATAGGGAAAGGGAGAGGCTGAAGTGTCTTGTGTTTGGGTCTGAGACGAAAGCGATGGGAATAATCCAGAAGGAATGAAGAAATCGTGCTTTTTTTCCTCTTCCGATGCTTCATCAGAAGAGAAAGGCCTCTTTCCATGCCTTCGATCCACCTTGTTTTAATTCTGCTCCCTGCTTCAACTCCTCCTTCTCCTTCTTCTTCAATTCTCCTCTATTTTCTTTATATGCTTAATTATACAGGTATATCATGCTCCTTCACTTTTCTTCTCTCCCTGATTAAGCTTGACTATTGTCAGATGCATCAGGCATCAAGAAGCATATCTGCGACTTCTTCGAGACAATATTCATCCAAGGAGAAAGGGGTGAAACAAGGATCGAAAGAGGAGATGCTATGTGATTGTCATCTTAAATAGGATGATTAAGAAAAGGTTGTGGAAAAAAACAAAAAAGGGAAAAAAAAGAAAAAGAATAGGGAGGGAGGCTGATGCAAAAGAGCAAGATAACGGAGGGCTTGCTTGGATGGTTTGTTACTCAACGTTGAAGTCAAGTTTATTTGTCTCTTTTTGAAGATTTTAATTTTTATTTTAAGTGATAATAAAAATACATATTTAATTACGAATAGTATTTTTTAACATTTTTCGGTATAATTTTCACGTGATTTTAGTAATATTATGGCATGCAATAATAAAATATTAATTATGAAATGTTGAGGTTAAGAAATCACACTTCTAATTACATGTTATTCAATTAAAAAGTATTTTACCAGACATAATTCTGTCAAGGACGGCTATTACACGTGGCAGCTCATGTGTATGAGGACTTTCTTGAAGTTCTCCATGATTAAGGTGCTTGTCCTGTTGTCCATTTGTCTATAGGCTATAGCGCAGAAAGGAGTCATACACGTAAGAATACATTGAATCTAATACAGCTATGAGTCGAATAAGTTCTTTTACACACACACACACACACAATTTATCATATATAATTTAATTAATAATTTTTAGCGTCTGTTTCCTATCTCATTTACATTCACTTCAACATAAATTTAAATCCTTTAGCATGCATAAGAGAAGAAAAAAAGGGGATGGCTGGGAAAGTGGAAATTTAAAATCTTGATCTTATGAATAATTTTATCTCGTTTTTGCATAATTATTTTTCTGATGCCATGATTGTGTGGTATAATGACGATTTATAGGCATCTTTACTGGGGGTGGTGCACAGAATAGATCACATGATGATTCATAAATTAGCGAATAGTGCCTATTCGCTCCCATTGAAGATTACCCACATGTTAATTATTGTGTGTGTTTGGGAATTCCGTTGAAAAAAGAAATTTACAGATTCCGATGTATTTTACGGATTTCAAGATGGTTTTTACATATTTTAATATGGTTTTATCTTGATTTACGTGTATCGTTAGAGAAATGGTGTTCACAAACAAACACAAAAGTCCTCATACTGGGAGACAATTGCAATGTAACAGCTTGGGCGGTGATGCAATCAAGTCGTATGATTGAATGATGTCTTGTCTTAGTTTATTCACTACAGCCCAAATATGATTCATCATATTGCTCCAGTCATCAATATAAAAATCCATTTCATCAGTATAAATAGATTGAGCTATCGAGCGAGTCTTACGTTAAGCACAGAATACGAGTTATCGCGTGATCCCATGCTACTCCCATTGTTTGTTGCTGTAGTCTGTGTGTGTCAGCTTTTACTTAGTTCGTGCTACCTAGTCTTTCAATTCGCATACACCCGTTCTACTCCTTGCGTGCAGCTGTGTTAAAAGAAAGTATCTTTCAAGTATTATTAAAACATTTTATAATGAGGAGGTGCATTTTGAAAACTAAACTCTTGATAGAATACTGAAGGACAACGGCAAAAAGTGATTTTACGCAGGATGAGATAAATTTGTGAAAAGAGCTTTATTTTAACCTATGTGTAACTTAACGAAAACGGTGGAAAAAAGCTTGCCAAAACAAGATGAATTCCAAGCGACACAACTTCAAAGCATCACTTTGATATCCATCCAAAAATAACCTTGCAATTATTCTATTTGTTAGTATACAAAAAGGAGAGATATAAGAAGAAATGGGACATTGAAGACTGAAAATCCTTATTTCTATTGTTAAATTTTATTATATCTAGTCATTTCTGTCACTATCTATTTTTTATAGAAATGGATCATTTAATCTAGAAGAATATAGTTTCCTGATTCTCTAAAAGATCAGAGAAATAACTCTTGAGAAGAGAATCCAACTATGCATAATTTTGTTGATATTTGCAAAAGCCAGCACTGGATCTCTAGCACAGCGTTCTAGAGCAAGCGCAGCAATCCAGTCAAGTGGACTCATAATAAGATATACAAGAAGAAAAGGAGATATTGAAGACTGAAAAAAATCCTTATGTTTATTGCTAAATTCTATTCAGCTTGTTTGGAAACCATGTTCAGCTCATATAATGCATTTTAGATTCAAAAATTTGTTAGTTTACAAACTTTAACATTTGTTAACTCATTTTTTCAAAATACATTTGGAGTGAGAAACTATTTTTTAACATAATAAATGCACTTTGAATCCAGCGTTTATCAAAAAATAAATGCATTATAGATATAATGCATTGTCCTAACGGTCTAAACAGACACAATATCTCAGGTCAACTCTGTCACTATGTTTTTTTACAAAAATGATTCATTTAATCTTGAAGACTATAACCTCCTAGTTCTCTAAAAGATTAAGGCAACTCCAACAATACCTGACTTTGGGCGTGTCTGAGAATCTGTTGGGAGAAAGGAGTTTATGGATTCCGATAACAATTTACAGAATCAAAAGGAATTTATGGATTTCAATGTGATTTTTACAAATTTTAAAATAATTTTATCTTAACTTACGTGTATAGATGGGATCCAAACATCCACTAGGTTGATTCATGCAAAACCCAACACTACTTTTCTAGCACAAGGTTCTAGAGAAAGCAATCCAGTCAAGTGGACTCAAGAATCTGAGAAAGGAGCCAAATCTGCTATTTTAATAGATGGAAGCTAGCTTTTTTAGGCCAGCCAGCGCAAATATCACGGGTTGCCCACCAATGAGATGCCAGAGCTATTGCAACATATAGTACTAATTTGTCTGTAGTTGTTTGCGGAGCTTACCAAAAAAAAAAAAAAAGGATTTGATTGCATGTTGAATTCTGGAATGATCGTGAAAGTGAAATTGGAAGTTACTCGAGGCACTCACTTTAGGAGCACTGACATGTTTAATTTATTAACGGGGACTAAATGGATCATGAACCAGAATAAAATGAGAGGTATCACGTTTAGTACATGATATAGGGTTAGTTTGAAAACGTAGAGAAGTACTTTTATGTAAGTGGGATAAATATGTGAAGGAGATTATCTCGTTTTACGAAAAAATACTGTTAAACGTGCTTTTAGCTTTTCTCAACGCTTTATCAAACAAGCTCATAATCGTTAAAAGAAAACAGGCATATAACAAAAAGATATGTTTAATCTTTTATGGATTTCAAAGTAAAACATAGGATATGGAGAATAGCTTCTACGGATTCTGAAGCAAAACCTAGATTTTGAAAAGGTGATTGTGCTTGAAAAGTTTTGCTTTTACGGATTTTAATGAAAAAGTAGGTAGAAAAGAGGAACAGAAATAAAGAAAATGTATAGTACATGATATAGGGCTACTTTAGAAACGCTGCGGAGAAGTACCTTTAGTAAGTTGGGATAAATATGTGAAGGAGATTATCTCGTTTTACGAAAAAATATTGTTGAACGTGCTCTTGACTTTCCTCAATGCTTCACCAAACAAGCACATAATCGTTAAAAGAAAAATGTATATAACCAAAAGATATGTTTAATCTTTTATGGACTTCAAAGTAAAATTTAAGTTTTGAAAAATAACTTCTACAGATTTTAAGATAAAACTTAGATTTTAAAAATGTAACTGTGTTTGAAAAGTTTTGCTTTTACGGATTTTCGAAACTAAATGTATATTTTGACAAGTGAAACCACGAAAAATATTGTTACGATGTTTCGTGTGGAAATGAGTATGTGAGCCCACGTATCATCAGCATCGTAGTTATTATTAGCTTTGTGAAGGCATGCATATCTATATTTGAGAGGCTGATGATGTGAAGGCGGGACAATGCGTTCTAATTTGGTACGGCTGTTCTCTATGCACGGGTTATCATTGATATATATATATATATATATATATATATATAAAAAGGCAAGTTGGCGTGCGCGCTCTCGCTCTCGCTTTTGGGCCGGGTCTTTTGATGGGGATTGGGGACTTCATTTCTTTATGTGTGTGTCGTCTCTTGATCCAGTAAGATTGTCACTGAATATTTTACTATGTTTTTTGAACAGAATTATCCGGAAATCCCAAATAAGGAAATATATTATAAAATGATTTAAAAAGATTGTTAACGATAAGTTGAGAAACACAATTTACAAATGCAACATCTATCATTTACAATCTCTTAGAACCATTTTATAAAACATTCCCTTACCTTTGACTTGTCGGTAATTCTCCCATTTTTTTTTTTTGGTTTCTTTTCAATTGAAGATAACTCTGTTTAATATACTGGCCAACTCTGAAAGTAAATATATCACCCAATGGGGGTTCGAATACGTTGACAGGATTTTGCCAATTCGGTTAGACCAAACCTTATTGTTTTTTCCTTTAGTTTATTAGGTAAAAGCAGAGCTGGCTTGACACTTCACTGCTCAATTGGATTTGGGAGCTGCAGAATTTTATCTCGATCTCTCAAACATTAACGTAGGCATAACCATGATTTTAAACTTCATATCAATTGCTCATGTTTTTAATTATGTGAAGATAACGTTAGA